>VSMD01100090.1:0-44829 GCA_008750895.1 Mirza zaza | reverse complement strand
TTTTTTTGAGACAGAGTCTCACTTTATTGCCCAGGCTAGAGTGAGTGCCATGGCGTCAGCCTAGCTCACAGCAACCTCAAACTCCTGGGCTCAATCAATCCTGCTGCCTCAGCCTCCCAAGTAGCTGGGACTACAGGCATGTGCCACCATGCCCGGCTAATTTTTTCTATATATATTAGTTGGCCAATTAATTTCTTTCTATTTATAGTAGAGATGGGGTCTCGGTCTTGCTCAGGCTGGTCTCGAACTCCTGAGCTCAAACGATCCGCCCACCTCGGCCTCCCAGAGAGCTAGGATTACAGGCTTGAGCCACCGCGCCCGGCCATGTTCTGTATCTTGATTATCGTGGTGGTTACATGATTCATAAATTTGTCAAAACTCATAGAATCATACACCAAAAAGAGTCGATCTTACTGTACATAAATTTAAAAATTAACAAAAATATTTAAAAAGAAGGGAAAAAGTAATCCCATTATCTATTGATGCCCCTCTTTTCCTCCCCAGAGGCAATCACAATGCAATACTGATCTAAAGAATGACAATCTAATCGTAGAAATATAGCTACTGAGGCAGGCTTATTGGAGAGATTTTTTTTTTTGTAAATGAAGACTTTTTGTCCTCTTAAGCCAGGAAATTCACTATTCTACTCAAGGTTTAAGTTGGCACTAACTTTGGTAAATGAAAATGGGAAAATTTGGAATGAGGTCTAGGGAAGATAGGTGATAATTAAGACTGACACTAAAATTTTAACATACTAGAGGGACTAGAGCCAAAATAAACAAAAAATAAAAATATGATTGGTTTTGAAGGTTATAAGTTTTACTCCAGGACCATGATGAAAAAGCATCTTGTTTAATAGCTTAACAGAATCAAATATTCCCCCTTTCTGCTCATATTACTGGCATGTCTTATTCAATTTCCGTAGAGTTCTCAGTGTTATTTCAGTTATATGTCATTCACATCAACATATTCATTTGACCAATTTGATATTACTAAATGTAAAATTAATAATTCTAGGATTTTATTGCCATTATAATATTTATAACTACAGCTTTTTTTTAGCTTACAAATCTATTTTTTCACCTTTCTCCAAGGATGTCAGACTTACATGGACATGTCTGTGTTTATTTATCTGGATATTCTCAGAAAATCCTAATTCTCAGAAATACCTAATATATTATCTGATACCTAGTGGATACCCAATGAATATTTGCTGAAGAAACTAAAACTCCATTTTAAGCACAGAAGGAAATGTGAAAATAAAGATGAATTAGCTGTTGCTCTTAAAGAAACTTACTTATTGGTGGTCATGTACTATCAATGTAGTTAATAGTATACAAATATAGGTGGGTAAATAAAAGAAGATAGAGAATAGGGAAAGATTAAGTGAAGTCCAATTATGGAGGCAACTTTTTTCTTTTTTTTAAGAGGGTATTGCACTGTTGCCCAGACTAGAGTGCAGTGGCATGATCACAGTTCAAAGCAGCCTTGAACTCCTGGGCTCAAGCGATCCTCCCACTCCCACCTCCCAAAGTGCTGATATTATATGCATAAGCCACCTCACCCAGCCTGGAAACAACTTGTCTTAATGTTCTATTACAAATATTAGTGCTGGAGCATGTAACAGGAGACGCTTTAATGTTCTTCATAGAGTTATGGCTGATGATGGTAAACCTTACTGAGTGACAGGAAAAATAGACCAGATGGATGTAGTCTATCTGAAAATGCTGTACATAATTATATATATAAATATATAAAAGATATTGAGGGAAACTGGCTTTCATACAACTGTATCTTCTGGGAATGTTATTATAAAGAATCAGGTCCCAAAGGAAAACAATTTTTTTCACTAAAAACCAAGTAATTCTGGAGACATTTTTCAGGAGACATTTTGAAGAAGATAAACTTAAGAGTTACAGTAATGGCTTTATGGTCATGGCACTAAATACATGATAACACAAAGCTCAACTATCAACACATGATATTTGATTTTCAAATACCAGGGCCCTCTCTACCCATCCCTTTCATAGACTAGTTCTGATGCACTCAGAATTAAGAACTCCAATTCAGTCTGCTATTGAGGCCAGGTAGGATTTCCAGAAATGTTCTATTTCCTTGGTTTACTAAAACAGTACACTTTACTAGTACAAATCTGTCACAAAAGAATAACAGGTGATGGAAGTCTATCAGTACTTAAGGGACTAAGCAATCCATCAACTTTTATAATTTAACAACTTATATATCTATTAAACAATTATTGCATGCCTACTACGTATGTGTCAAGTAGAAGAAAACAGCATATTGCCTACTAGTACCAATAATATCTGGCTGCCAAAGGTAGCTTACTGGTTTATAAGCCAGTCATTTTGCAACACTGTACTAAAAGGGAAGGAGGATTATAAGGTAAAATCCAGATGTTTCTTGGATATTGTAATCAGCTTTTTGGGAGTATCATGAATTTTTTTTTTTTTTTTGAGACAGTCTCGCTTTGTTGCCCAGGCTAGAGTGAGTGCTGTGGCGTCAGCCTAGCTCACAGCAACCTCAAACTCCTGGGCTCAAGCAATCCTACTGCCTCAGCCTCCTGAGTATCTGGGACTACAGGCATGCACCACCATGCCTGGCTGATTTTTTTCTATATACATTAGTTGGCCAATTAATTTCTTTCTATTTATAGAGATGAGGTCTCACTCTTGCTCAGGCTGGTTTTGAACTCCTGACCTTGAGCAATCCACCCGCCTCAGCCTCCCAGAGTGCTAGGATTACAGGAGTGAGCCACCGCGCCTAGCAGAGTATCATGAATTTTAAAAGTAGTTTTAAAACTCTATCCATTGGCCTACAATAGTAGTTTCTACCTTTTCCAGGTCAAATGACAAATGTTATGCAGTTTATTCTTAATCAATTTCAAAACATAAAATTAGGTGCTGTGGACTGCATGAAGACTACAAATTAAAAAAGAATATTTGGAATTAAAGTTGTTCTGGAAACTCTGGAACTTAAAGTCTATTCCATACTGTAATCACTGTATGTTTGCTTGTAAGGACCAAATGACCTAGATGACTGTTGTGGAAAGAAAATAACTACATGTCAACAGTCCCTTATCCTAACCCTTGTCCAAAATTCAGAAATTTTTAGACTTTAGAATGGCAATAAGGTCCATACACTGTATATTATAGAACATCCACAGTAGGGTCTGGGGTAGCATATTGTGATTAAACAATATTTCTACAGTGAAGTGATGAATGCTCATACTAAGTGGAATAAGTAAAGCCTATAAAATGACTTCATATCAGTACAGGTTAGGCCAGGTTTTACTTCCCAGATATCTAATTTCCTCATTTGTAAAATGAAGTTCTATTAACTTCTTCAAGTTATGGATCAATGAGTAGGACTGCTTCTGAGACAGAATTGAAATAATCTGCATTATGTACCACTAATTTAGGGAATTTTTGTCTCGTGCTGTGGTCCCCAAACCCCAGGCCAAGACTGGTATCGGTTCATGGCATGTTCGGAACTGACCACATAGCAAGAGGTGAGTGGCTGGCCAGTGAGCAAAGCTTCATCTGCATTTACATCACTCACATCACCACCTGATCTATGCTTCCTGTCAGATCAGCAATGGCATTAGATTCTCAGAAGCGTGAACCCTACTGTAAACTGTGCATGCGATGGATGTACGTTGCACCCTCCTTATGATAATCCAATGCCTGATGATCTGAGGTGGAGCTGAAGCAGTGATGCTAGTGCTGGGGAGCAGCTGCAAATACAGATTATCATTAGTAGTGAGGTTTGACTGCACAGACATCGTAATAAATCAATTGCTTGCAGACTCATATCAAAACCCTATCAGTGAGTAGCAAGTGACAATTAAGCTGCATCTTGTGGCAAGCTTTGTAGTAGAAAGTGAGCATTTACTTCAATTGTACAGACACATCTGGTGGCAGGCTTTAAGTCAGAATCCAACACTTATTTTAGTCTGTGCAAGGCCTGCTCATTATTTTACAACTTCTATCCACACCTGCCTCTTTCCTGCACTGTGCACTTGTCTCAGTCACAGTTTTGGTAAGCCCACAAGCTATCCCTAGCAAAAACAGTAAAAAACAGTCACTGGAGAGCTTCTTTGAAAGGGGGAAAGACCAATGATGAGACAGCAGAAGAGTCTAAGACTGCCAACAAAATTAAAGCTGCATTTAAAAGAAAATATCAAGGCCGGGGCAGTGGCTCACACCTGTAATCCTAGCACTCTGGGAGGCCGAGGCGGGAGGATTGCTCAAGGTCTGGAGTTCGAGACCAGCCTGAGCAAGAGTGAGACCCCGTATCTACTATAAATACAAAGAAATTAATTGGCCAACTAATATATATAGAAAAAATTAGCTGGGTATGGTGGCACATGCCTGTAGTCCCAGCTACTCAGGAGGCTGAGGCAGCAGGATTGCTTGAGCCCAGGAGTTTGAGGTTGCTGTGAGCTAGGCTGACGCCACAGCACTCACTCTAGCCTGGGCGACAAAGCGAGCCTCTGTCTCAAAAAAAAAAAAAAAAAAAAATCAAGAGTCCTACTTATAGGTCCATTGCAACAGGTGATTCACATTCTCTAAGCCCACTTTGTGTAGTATGTGGTGATGGCCATTCAACGAAGCCATGAAACCTCCAAAACTGCTATGCCACATGGGGATCGAGCACCCTGCATTAATAGACAAGCCTTTGGAGTTTTTCAATGGAAAAAAATGTGAACGGAAAGAATAGAAGCAATTATTGGATCCCACCACTTCCTGAATTGTGTCTGTACTGGGAGCACCATTCTTAGTGGCCAACTGCATTGCTAAAGCTAAGAAGCCCTTTACTACTAGTGAAGAGTTAATCTTGCCTGCTGCTAAGGACATTTGCCATGAACTTTTAGGAAAGGCTATAGTTCAAAAGGCGGTACTTGTTCCTCTTTTGGCTAGCACTATAACTAGATGAATTGATGAAAGAGCAGAGGATATTGAGGCACAATTATTAGAGAGGATTGAGTCACCATGGTACACAATCCAAGTTCACGATTCTACTGATGTCAACAATGGTTGTTTTTGTGCAATTATTTTCAGGAGGATGTGCCTAAGAATATGTTATGTGTACTTTTATTGCCAGCCAACATCACAGCTGCAGAACTATTCAAGTATTCGAATTATTACATATCAGGAAAGCTGAACTGGTCATTTTGTGTTGGTATATGCACAGATGGAGCGGCTGCCAAGACTGGATGGCTTTCTGATTTCACTACTCAGGTCAAGGAGGTTGCTTCTGAATGTCAGTCTACACACTGTGTCATCCATAGAGAAATGCTGGTTAGCTGACAAATGTCACTTGAACTAAAATAAACATTTTGCAGGATGTGATTAAAATTATCAACCACATTAAAGTACATGTCCTTAAGTCATGTCTGTTAGCACAGCTCTGTGAGATGTACACAGAGCACACACATCTCTTCTCTTATACAAAGAAGTGAGATGGCTTTCTAAAAGTAGATCACTGGCCAGAATTTTTGAGTTACAAGAGCCGCTGCAGAGGTATCTTTTAGAAAAACAGTCACCACTGGCAGCACATTTCAGTGACACAGAATGGGTTGCAAAACTTACTTACTTGTGTGACATATTCAATCTGCTCAATGAATTCAACCTATCACTTTAGGGGAGAATGAAGACTGTGTTCAAGTCACCAGATAAAGTGGCTGCATTCAAAGCCAAACTGAATTATGGAGGTGACCAGTGGACACTGGGATTTTTTTTACATGTTTCAAACACTAGCAGAGATTTTGAAAGAGACTGAGCCAAAGCCTTCTTCCCCCCAGCTGGTGCATGATCACTTATCTCAGCTTTCAAAAATGTTTTAGCATTACTTCCCAACCACAAAAGACCCCCCCAACCTAGGAAGGAATGGGATCCAAGACCCACCTGTGAATAAGCCAGGTGAATCAACTTCATTCGTCCCTACTAGAAGAGGATCAATTGCTTTAGATCATAAATGATGGTGGCCTTAAAAATATGTTTAAAACAATGTCAAGTCTCCACACGTTCTGGATTAAAGTCAAGGCGGAATACACTGAGATTGCCACAAAAGCACTGAAAAGCCTGCTTCCGTTTCCAACATCTTATCTTTGTGAAGCAGTGTTTTCTGCAGTGACAGCAACCAAAACGAGATTACAGAGTGGACTGGACATAAGCAACACACTTTGAGTGTCACTGTTTTCCATCACTCCTGATGGGACCATCTAGTTGCAGGAAAACAAGCTCAGGGCTCCCACTGATTCTGCATTATGGTGAACTATATAATTATTTAATTATGTATCATAACGTAATAATAAAGTACACAATAAATGTAATACGCTTGAATCATCCCCAAACCACACCCCCATACCACCCTGGTCTGTGGAAAAACTGTCTTCCATGAAAATGGTCCCTGGTGGCAAATAGGTTGGGGACTGCTGGTCTAGTGCTTCCCGTGTGGATCAGCAGAGCTTGGAATTACTCATTAGCATTTTTCCAGTCAAAACAATGACATTTTGACTAAACTGCTCTACTACCTTCTAAACAAGCTATGTGAAAGCATACCTACTGATGGGGGGCAGGAATGGCATTAGAAAACCCTTTAGTTGTAAACTACCAACACAAAAACCAGAAATCTTGAAATGTTTTTCTTGAAGGGTAGAGTAGTAAAGATGAAAAGATGCTGGTTACACTGTGAAGGCAAAACGGAGATAATTATTGCAATATAAACTACAGCTATACAGTAATCTATATTTAAAGTTGTTATTGTACATTTCTAAATAAAAAACTTATAAAGGTATGTCTTAAATATTTATAGAACTTTTGTCACCTGGTCTTAGTATCACAATGGTTGTTGCATCTCTCTGGGAAATGTGTAAAAAAAGAACCACATTTGTAGTCTTGGATAAATGATAGCTTTCTTTTGTGTAGAAAACTGAGAAAATTAGGTCTGGACCATCTCCTACATTCTTTTGTGTTCTCCCTTTCTAAAAGGAAAAGATACTTGTAGCAGTTCTTGTGTGGTGGATTTTAAATGTTGAATCTGCATTTTATTCTCAATTCCTTTACTTGTTAATGGTAGACCCCAGGAAGATTTGTGCCTTAATTTTTTTTTTTTTGAGAGAGTCTCGCTTTGTTGCCCAGGCTAGAGTGAGTGCCATGGCGTCAGCCTAGCTCACAGCAACCTCAAACTCTTGGGCTCAAGCAATCCTGCTGCCTCAGCCTCCCAGGTAGCTGGGACTATAGGCATGCGCCACCATGCCCGGCTAATTTTTTCTATATATATTAGTTGGCCAATTAATTTCTTTGTATTTATAGTAGAGACGGGGTCTCGCTCTTGCTCAGGCTGGTTTCGAACTCCTGACCTTGAGCAATCCTCCCGCTTCGGTCTCCTAGAGTGCTAGGATTACAAGCGTGAGCCACCGCGCCCGGCCAACATTTATTATTTTCATACCTTTCTCTCCCTCAACACTTGAAGTGGTAGAAGACTGCTGGACTAAAAAATCTTACATTTGCCAAGAAGAGGTACTAGCCTGGACACAGGTTTTAGACCAAATTTTTAAGTTTTGGGGAGTCACTCTGGATATTTGGGACTCTGCACTTAATTGTAGTTCAAAATGTGTTAATTCAACTGGTAGTCACATTTGTCCTTTCTTGGAAATACCTCACGTTACTCCTGGTGCACATCTCATGAGAACAAATGAAATTACATTGCATTTGAGCCAAGCCCTACGGCTTAAGCCTGTAATCCTAGCTACTCAGGAGGCTGAGGCAGGATTGCTTGAGGCCAGGAGTTTGAGACCAGTCTGGGCATATCCCGTCTCTAAAAAACAAAAAAACCCAACCTTCCCCACCACCCCAAACTAGCTAGGTATGGTGGTACGTGCTGTAGTCCCCCAGCTACACAGCAGGCTGAGGCAGGAGGATAACTTGAGCCCACTTCAAGGTTGCAGTGAGTGATCAGCCAATGCACTCTAGACTGGGCAATAGAGCAAGATCTTTTCTTTAAAAACAAAACAAAACAAAACAAAAAACCTGAATGGACTGGAAATACTGGGTTACAGTGCCAGAATCCAGTAATAATTTTCTTTGATACCTTTTTTTATCAAATGTATTTGAAAATAACAATTTTGTATTTTTGTCAAATATTTATTATGAATTTTCTTTTTCTAAAGAGAGAAGGCAGTCATTCAAATTATTGGAATGAGAATGATACATTTCTTACCAAATGTATTTGATAAAAACATTTTTGTATTTTTATCAAATTTTTATTATGAATTTTCTCTTTATAAAGACAGAAAGTGTTCATTCAAATTAATGGGATGAGAATGACTTCAGGTAATAGAAATTTAGTTCATAGCTGTGTCAGAATTGGATTTTCTACATTTTGTGGAGAGTTTGGTTGCCTTAAGGTTATCGGTTTCTTTTCTTTCCTTGTACATTTTTCTCTATTTGCACAATTAAACTTTCTCCACAAAAATAATCTAATAGAATTCAACTATCTTTCTGCTTCTCTAGGTAACATATATTGATAAACATGGCAACAACAGGCAAGTCCTGTTCAAGTCTAACCTCCTGGTTTAAGCACCAACTGTTTTCTCTAATTGTGGTTGTAAGGATCCTAGCTAGGTTGGGCAAGGAAGTATTAATGATAAAGGTGTGAAGAGCAAACATCATCTTTTAGAACCAAGTTAATTTCTCAAAAGAGGCTGAGGCTCATGAACATTGCTATGCTTTTTTGGAATATAATCATAAAAATGCACTATTCTTAGAGTACAAGTTTGGTTAAACAGACAGCCATAAGACACTTAAAAGTGGTAACTATGGGAAAGAAAAATAATCAAATGAATATTATGTACAAAAATTACAAAAGTACTTCAGAGCTCTTCCCCCATTGTTCCTGGCTGGCTTTCAAGGCAGGGTAAAATTTTAAAGCGTCCTCAGATTCCTTAGGAAAGTGATCAGACTGCCCTGAGGTAGAACGTGATTTTGGCCCCAAGTTGGGAGATTTAAATATGCTTTTGCGTCTCTTCCCACCTTAAATAAACTCTCTTTTAATCCTGTCCTCATTATTTCTTGCTACTCTCAGAGCCAGACTTCTTGAAAGAACTTACCTACATTCAGTACCCACTTCTTTTTCCATTCCCTTCATTCACTCCTCAACCTCCAAAATCTGGCTTTTCCTCACTACACATTAATTCAAAGTTTATCTGGAAAAAGAAAATCCAGCAACCCTTCTCAGGGAAATACACTGCTAGATGAAAAGCAATAAAAATTGCTGATAATTTGTCTCAGGAGTAGCAAGAAACATAAGCAAAACAATTTTAGAATGACACACAGACATGAATACTGAAAGCAGCAGGCATGGGACTGAAAACTCAAGAGCCATAATGCCTGATATTAAAATGTAAAAAGAAAACTGTTCATCAGCAAAAGTAACAATTTTTACCACATTTTCAACTGTTTAGATTGAGTAAATGTATCACACTACTGTTAATAAAGTATTCCACAGAAATGGTGCCAGACCAGTAAAGATCATTTATATTACACATATGGAATATGCTGTTTAGTTGCGGTATTGCAACTGTGATGAAAGTGCTGTCAATATCATCTCTAATAGTATACTTTTATTAGTATACATTACCACTTAAAAGCAGAAACAAAATCCTCCAGAAACTGTTTTATTTCAGCACGTTAAAAAACTTAAAAGTTTCTCTAGTTTTTTTGTATATAAAATACAAGAAAGAAATGGCTCTAGATATGCTGATAACTGAGTTAAGAGAATAAACACTGTGTATTTTTAAGGAGACAAGTGCTAAGAAACTATTAAAAACCCCACTTAATACTACGTAAATGGCTAAAAGTCTATACTGAGCACTGTGGTGTGCACCTTTTACCCCAGCTACTTAGGAAGTTGGGGCAGGATAATCACTGGAGCCCTGCAGTTTCAGGCTATAGTGTGAAATAATCATGCCTGTGAATAGGTACTATACTCTGGCCTGGGCAACATAGCAAGACCCAGTATAAAACTTTGACAGAAGATGGTAGGGAGGGAGGAAGGAAAGCTGAGCTTTATTCTGGCTCAGTCTTTTAAAAAAAAGAAAAAAAGCATCACTTAGATTATTTCAAGGATTATAGTTACTGAATTTTATCTTCTGGTGGTGGAGAAGCTCAATAGGCTATTAGTTTGATAAACATCGATGTGCTAAATTAATCAAATTGTGCTAAATTAGTCAAATTGGGAGTAAGCTGTGAAGAGGGTTGACTTTGATGAAAATTTCTTAAAAGGTTTAACTTTTACAGTAAGTTCATATACAGACAGCACCTTTAAATATTCTGTATCAAGATTTTGGAGCATGTACTTACATAATTGCTTACAGTTGAACATCTATGCATGTTTTAATTTCCTTAAATGGTTACGTTCATGAACTCATTTACATCCAGTAAGTTCGGCTTCATATACCTACCCTTACAAAAAATGTCTTCTAGTGCCCCCTTAATTATCCAAACCTGTTAAAAATTGAGAAACAAAATCATAGGAGAGGATTCATTTTTCTGGCTAATTATTAATTATAACCATTTGGATTTCATTTAACTTTTTTTTTTTTGAGACAGAGTCTCGCTTTGTTGCCCAGGCTAGAGTGAGTGCCGTGGTGTCAGCCTAGCTCACAGCAACCTCAAACTCCTGGGCTCAAGCAATCCTGCTGTCTCAGCCTCCTGAGTAGCTGGGACTATAGGCATGTGCCGCCATGCCCGGCTAATTTTTTCTATATATATTAGTTGGCCAATTAATTTCTTTGTATTTATAGTAGAGACGGGGTCTTGCTCTTGCTCAGGCTGGTTTCAAACTCCTGACCTTGAGCGATCCACCCGCCTTGGCCTCCCAGAGTGCTAGGATTACAGGCGTGAGCCACCACACCTGGCTAATTTTTCTATTTTTTGCAAAGACCAGTCTTGCTCTTGCTCAGACTGGTCTTGAATTCTTGGCCTCATGCAATATTCCTGTCTTGGCCTCCCAGAATGTTAGGATTATAGGCGTGAGCCACTGCCCTCTACCTAACCCCCACATGCACTTCAGATTTAAACTTGAGATATTTACTGCATTTATCTTAGTTGCATACAAAAGTTTGGTCACTAAGACTAGAAAACACATTTTTAAGTTTCCTGAATATTGTTAACTCAAAGTAAAAATGTTTTTCTGTCTAGAATGAATTAAAGATCTTCCTAGAGAAACTCCAATTGCTAAACTCTACATGGCATGTTCATCTGTGCCCTTAAAGAAATGCAGACTGTAGAAAACATTTAACTCAATCTAAGGTGAGGTTTAAAAAGATATTTTTTAGTAAAGTGGTTTTTTCTTCCTTCTTTATTATCTCAATTCTACTATTAGGTTAGAATAATTTTTTGGGGGGTGGGGAGTCTCACTTTGTTGCCCAGGCTAGAGTGCTGTGGCGTCTGCCTAGCTCACAGCAACCTCAGGTTCCTGGGCTCAAGCAATCAATCCTACTGCCTCAGCCCCTCGAGTAGTTGTGACTACAGGCATCCGCCACCATGGCTGGCTAATTTTTTTCTATATATTTTTAGTTGTCTGGCTAATTTCGTTCTGTTTTTTTAGTAGAGACTTGGTCTTGCTCTTGCTCAGGCTGGTCTTGAACACCTGAGCTCAAACGAATCCACCTGCCTCGGCCTCCTAGAGTGCTAGGATTACAGGCGTGAGCCACCATGCCTGGCTGGTTAGAATAATTTTTAATGTAACTGTTGGGTCTACATCACCTTTTGTTTTTTGGCATTTTATTTCCGAGGTAAAAAAATTGATTTTATTTCAGAAGAGATACAGAAAGGCAGACAACATATAGTGGTTCTCTCCAACTTCACCGCTTGAAATTTAAAAGCACTACTTTAGAACTTTTTAAGGCATATAGCAATTCTCATAATTTTTATGATTTAGAACATCATTAACCTTTTATAGGAAATGAACTAATGATTCTCAATGAAGGGCTTGATTTTCAGAATCTACTGTGGGACTTTTTCAAGCTACACAGACAAAATCCTTCACTATATAACTTTTTTTTACTGTAGCCTCCCCAGGCACTACCATAATTTTTTTTTTGCTACCACCTGAGAAAACTTCCATACCATAATCTCTCAGTAACAGGCTTGCCACAATCCTTGTATAGAATGGGCTTAAAAATATTGTTGCTCTGTATCAAGGGAAGAAATAGAATTGTATTTTGACAAGAACTTGACACACAGATTTACACAATGTTGAAAAAGAACCTCTTAGGTAATTCCCATCCTTGGTGTCCCAACTACTGAGACTACTTTTTAAAAACCTTAAATTTACCATGTTCCAAAGTCCTCTACTTTACACAGATTATTTAATATTCACCAACCCTCCAATGAGGTTATTATCACTGATGTTTAGGATGTTATGAATTTTTGTGATACTGAGCAAACCATTCAAGAAGGCTACTGATATGAACTATTTCCCAAAACCCTACTCAGTCTTCACATTCCATCTCCAAAAGGGCCTCACTCCTCTAAAAAATGGACCCATTAAGTATTTGAATCAATAAGTATTTAATCAACTGCTTGATCTCTTGGGTCTTATCTTCTTATTCTTCAGATACAGATGAAAGAATATTACACAATTTATGGCATGTCCCAAAACTCACCATACATAGGGAAAATGGGAAATTGCAGCTAAATGTACCTTTATTTACAAAATACTTGCTACAAAATTTTATAAAAATTTAGCTACAGGCCGGGAGCGGTGGCTCAAGCCTGTAATCCTAGCTCTCTGGGAGGCCGAGGTGGGCAGATCGTTTGAGCTCAGGAGTTCGAGACCAGCCTGAGCAAGAGCGAGACCCCCATCTCTACTATAAATAGAAAGAAATTAATTGGCCAACTAATATATATATAGAAAAAATTAGCCGGGCATGGTGGCACATGCCTGTAGTCCCAGCTACTTGGGAGGCTGAGGCAGCAGGATTGCTTGAGCCCAGGAGTTTGAGGTTGCTGTAAGCTAGGCTGACGCCATGGCACTCACTCTAGCCTGGGCAATAAAGTGAGACTCTGTCTCAAAAAAAAAAAAAAAAAAATTTAGCTATAATAGCCCATTTGCCCTGTATGGCAAATTTTGGGACACCCAAAATGTAGAATGTAAAGACCTCAAACAAATTTGCTAAGTGAATCAAAGCATTCGGAGCTTTTGAAGCTAAAAGGAACCCAAGGATGATATACTTAATTTTTCTAAATGACACTGATGCAGCACAGCAAAATGATTTGACCATGGGGACATAGCCGGTTAGAGTTAGGAGCACAAGCACCAAACTAGAAGCTTTTTGAAGTTTAAACTGTATTAAGATTCTCCCTTTCTAATTAGAGGCCTGTCTTCAAAGCAAGGCCTTCAACATTAACCCTTGCCTAAGACTCCGTCATCACTGGAGTTGTCTGCATTCTATTGGTTTGCATTTACCTTTGGGACTTTAACTTGGTCAATAACTTGGGGATAGTTTGGCAATAAGGACACACAGAGCAAGCCATGGTGTATAACTATTAATAATTAGCAGACTAATCCCAGTGGCCCTCAAATTACTGAATTGTACTCATTGTCTACAATGCTATTAACTCACCTTAAATGAAGTAAACCTAAATTAACAACTTTGGCATTTTAAAAAATATTATTTCTTCAGTAACTGGCCACATAATCATAGGACAAATGTCTTCAGAAGTCTACAACTAGATTACTGACCACCTAGAAAATAATCACCTACATTTATAACAGCAAAAATAATGGGATAAAGCCATGGTTTTCTAATCTTGATTCACCTCAGAATTACTGACATCCCTGAAAAATACTTCATAGTTAGTTTTACTTCAGAAGAGGTAACCTGTTCTCAAGATTATATAATGGCATACTTAATGGGAATTACAAATAGACTAATATATTCCTGTGTGAACTCTAGTAACTTAACCAGTCCATTTTCTAATCTGTAAAAGAGGAAGCCCTGAATATTAAATGCTTATAGAATTATTTCTTATAGAAACCATTTTGAAAGCAATTTATTAATATCACTCTGAAGTATCTAAAGCTCACACTCAATTGTTTAAATTAAGACCTTAAGCTACTATATTAAAAGGAAAATGTAAAATTCCTGGAACACAATTAAAATATAAAGTTTGTCATGTGTACTGCTGTTTTTAAAAATTACCTGAGATTCCAGAATGAAAATAAAATATATGTTGAAATAAATTATACAAGAAATTAAAATCCCAGAATATCATTAGGAAAAAAAAATCTGATGTTTAAAGAGTAACAATGGCAAGTTTGCTGTAGTATAAAAGACATTGAACACACAGGAGAACTGATTCTAATTCAAGCCTTGCCTCTTGCCATTAGTGGGCAGTGTGACCACTGGCAATTTTCAATTTCACAGTGCCCATTTCCTTATCTGTAAAACATGCATTAGTTTGTAAGATTTCACAGCTCTTAAATGGGGTCTCGATAACCTAAGGGATACTCTATTACATATCATTTACTCAAATAGTATCAAGAATACTATGGTAACATTAATAGTCTAAAAAATTCAAGATTTAGAGCAAGGAAAGGAGTTATTAAAGAGACAAACTATCTTCAGAAAATTCTAAAATATATCTTGTCTCTTTCTAAATACTTCAATTTCCTTCAAATTTCTCAATAACTATAATTGTATCATAGAAATGAGCTCTTACTGTGTAACTGTACCTTATCATGAGACTAGTATTTTAGGCTAAACTCTTATTCTAAGAAATATACAAGTAAGTTGGGATATCATGGTCCTCTTAAGGCTTAACTGATATCCTTTCCCTTCCCTCTCCACCCACATCTCCCAACTGCCATATGTAAATTGATTACCAGGTGAATTCCTCATCTATTCATTTTTAGAATTCATTGATGGGTATAATTAGCAATCATCCTAAAATATTTACCAAAGTTTATTACTTGTGTGACACACTACATAAAACACAAATACAGGATGTAGAGGACTACTCCACCCAACCTCTGTGCACTAACCTATAGTTTTAAAAATACACAATACTTGGTTTCAACCCTGGAGAATTCAACAGGAATGAGTAAGCAACAACCATACATTTTTTTTTTTTTTTTTGAGACAGAGTTTCACTTTATTGCCCAGGCTAGAGTGAGTGCCATGGCGTCAGCCTAGCTCACAGCAACCTCAAACTCCTGGGCTCAAGCAATCCTGCTGCCTCAGCCTCCCAAGTAGCTGGGACTACAGGCATGTGCCACCATGCCCGGCAAATTTTTCTATATATATTTTAGTTGGCCAATTAATTTCTTTCTATTTATAGTAGAGATGGGGTCTCGCTCTTGCTCAGGCTGGTCTCGAACTCCTGAGCTCAAATGATCCACCCACCTCGGCCTCCCAGAGAGCTAGGATTACAGGCTTGAGCCACCGTGCCCGGCCCAACCATACATTTTTAAAGCTCTATAGATGACGCTGACACTTACCCCTGTTGAAAAAACCCTGGCTCTAACAGCAATTGACTCCATACTCTTTAATGAGCTACCTGTAATTATAACATCCTATTCTCTTTTGAGGGATGAAAAGAATCTAGGTTGCTTAATCTCTCTCAGGCATCCCTAATTCCACTTACAGTGTTTTCCTAACCTATCATGTTTTCTTTGAGACACTGAGGTTATTCTTTTTTTTGAGACAGGGTCTTGCTTTATCGCCCAGCTAGAGCACAGTGCCATGATCATAGCTCACTGTAGCCTAAAACTCCTGGGCTCAAGTGATCCTTCTGCCTCAGCATCCAGAGCCCTGGCTAATTTTTCTATTTTTAGTAGAGACGGGTGTCACTCTTGCTCAGGCTGGTCTCAAACTCCTGAGCTCCAGTGACCCTCCTGCCTTGCCTTTCAGAGTGCTAGGATTACATGTGTGAGCCACCGTACATGGCCTGAGGTGATTCTTTAAAAAGGTGGCATCACCATCTCCTTAAATATTAATTTTATGTATGACATTTCTAAAGAGTACAAGATTTTTTTCCTATCTTTATGGTTAGATGTTCATTAGATAAAGGCTAGAAAAACTTCCAACTACCCCAAACACAGGACATAATTACAGAATCACTGCATTCTATAGGTATCATTTTTCACATCCAAGATTTCTGAACAATCTGTTGTTCTTTTTTCCCCCCCTATAAATTTGTCTCCCACATAATTCAGTTTGAGGTTATTGCTTATATAAGGAAATATCTTATAAAACAAACAACACTTATAAGTTTATATAATAAGATATGAGAACCCCCATCAATCACCAACCCCTAAAATACTTTAAAAGTCTGAAATTAAGCTTAAGTATAATCTGTGGAGTCATTCCTTCTCCTATACTTACCATCATTACTTGCAAAAGTGTTTCTGCATAACCAAAATATTGGTATGAGTCTTTTTCACTGTTGTGTTCATAGGTAAATGACACCAACACATATTACCGTTGCTTAAAAATGAACAAGGCCATTCATCGTGTGACTTGTTCCTGGAAACGTGACATATTAGATCATTCTTCAAAAAACTGTTTTTGTGGTTATCACATGCATACATCTGAAAGGCGATTTCTACCATGTTTTGGTCATTTTTAATCACTCTGCCTATCCTTTCTTTGTTATGAGGATACATTTAAGAGCTGTAATTTTATTAACTCCTAACACAAAGGTGTAGTGAATATTTTCAATGACCCAAGTAACTAATTTGTTTTCAGAATAATGTGCAAAAGGGAGAGGGGAAAAACATCACAAAGTGTATCAGTATTTTTAACCCTTCAGATACCCGCAGGAGGAAAAGACATTTCCCATCTTGCCATAGTGTACAGACTCTGAAAAAGAACAGACACAGCATTGTTTTAGTAATACAAGAAAAAAAAAACAGCTCACTTGAGATACTGTGCAAAATAACTTAAAAGACCAGTAACTTTAGTTTCAGTTAGTTAAAAAAATAGCTCTTAAAAGTAATCATATATGGAGCACCATATATATTAAACACTAAATGTATTTTTAAAGTAAATTGGTGATCCATACTAATGAACCTTCCATCTCTGCAGTATTTTAGCATACACTCTAGGTTTATCCAAGACCAGTGTTCCTCCAGAACGGATCGCCACAAGTCAGCAGGCCTATCACCTATAGTATCTCCTTTCAACATCTTCCTGCTTCCACTGGTAGGAGAAAAGATATTTTAAATCGGGTGTATACTTTTGGGGCGCTTCTTTTCTTTTCTTACTTTGCAGGGCCAAAACAACGTCCCCTTTTCCAGCTTGGTTATTTTCCAACAACGATTTCTTAGGACCTCTGTGCAAATCACTCCTGTATGAAAATTCAGTGAGGGTCTGAAACTTTGGGGAGAAGGAAGGTGGGCTGGAAAACAAATGACAAGACAAAAACAAACTTGAGAGGGTTAGCCCAACTCTGTGGGTGGAATTGCGCTTCTCCGAATAAAGGCCAGAGTCGCCCCACGGAGTTCCCGGACCTCAACAAAGACACCTACCGTCCCGACTATCCTGTTAGCCGGTCTAAAAGATACTCCGAGCCAAGAAGCAAACCAACTCTTTCAATCGCTTAGTTACAAAACGGGAGCAAGAGGCGTACGGCCCTATACAATCCCTTCAGGACCGTGATCCGCCTCTCTATGCCGCCTCCGGTCAGACCCACCCTACCTCAGTCCCTACTGCAGCCTCCACCCCCTGATTCCCACATTCATGGCCGAAGCTTGCGATCAGCTCGCCCTCCACCTCACCGTCCCCACTGCACCACCACTCGACACTCGCGAACCCTAAAACCTCTGCCCGGCTCCGCAGAATCGTCCCAGCACTCTCAACATGGCGACCGAGTACCCTGCGCTCCTTGGCTCTGGGCGCGTCCAACCTTGGTGCATTTTGGGCATTGTAGTTCCGGCGATAGCCTCGGTGTCCCGCCAGGGCGTAAGAAGACTACAATTCCCAGAACGCACCGCTCCTGAGCATGCCTATTGGGGTGCTTTGGGCAGAGGGATGATGTCATTGCAAAAACCCCACTGCATTCATTGTGCTACGGTCTCTCCACCCCCCTGCTGCTGCTGGGTTTGCGATTGCCGCTCGCTCCAGCTGAGCTAAGAGTAGCAGCAGCACCAGGGCAAGGACTGACTCCAGCCCTTGGACTTAGGACGCCGCAGCACATTCCCTTGCGTGCGTGGCTCATTCGCACATCATTTCTGTTTATGCCTGGGGTGGGGAGAAAAATCCCAAACCAGGTGAGTTGAAGTGATTTATTCAAATGGTTCCACCAAGTTATTCCTCCCGCTTAGTTTTCAAGGCTTTCTTTTGGGAAGATGGGGGTGGGGGCGGGATTGGGGAGGTGCTCACTGGCGCTGCTAAGGAAAAGCTCTGTGCAATTTGGGTCACTGCAAAGAACAACTCCAGCAACCTTCCCCCGCCGGAGGACCGGTGCCTGCCAATTCCCTAGTCGCAACTCCCCTCAACCTTTTTGAGGCTGGGAGAGGGGGCTGGGCTGGCAAGGATGTTGGGAAGTGCTCTTGGAACATCAGAGGCAGAGGTGGGGGGAATGCAGTCCTGTCACTTACGGCCCGAGTGCTGAGGTTTGAGTGGGAAGGGGTGATGCGTGGGGAGAAATGGAGACAGTGATTTAATGTGGTCGCACTACTTTAGAACATTTCTGTGTCTCTCGGACGAGCACACGTTATTCATTTTTAAGATGAACGTGCTTCTTTTGAGTAGCTTAAGCTTTGTGGGGCTTTATTTTGTGCGTGTATGTCTGTGTCGTTTGTCTCGCCTTTTCTGGTGATTCGAGGTGACAGTGTCCTTTAATGGTGCACTCCGTGCCAGTCAGAAACATTTCACGTGTCTGGGGAAGGTTCTCTTAGGCTGCTGGAAGCAGCATTTTTGTTAAGTGTTTTCAGTTTTTCTGACTGCAGGATTCAGAATTGTTTGGAAGTGGAGCGGACAGATTTGTGCTTGTGTGTTTTAAATTACATTGCAATAGGCTCCTTCCCACTGACAATGGTACCATAATGAGCTGCCGTTTCCTGAGGCACAGTCACCACTCAAAAATAACGGTTTGGCGAGGGGATCGATGAGGGACACCTGGTTCATTTTAACACGTTAGGGAAAGGCAAAGTTAGAAGCGCTGTTAACCTTCATTTGCCATTACTGAAAGATGGAAAAGTGGTTCTAGCCAGAGAAACCAAGGAGCATGGTAGTGTTGTTTTGTTATTGTTGCTGATGCTTGCTTTTAAATGAACTGACATTTAACAGGACTGAAAGAATTCTGACTTGTATAATGTGCTCTTATAAAAGTTATAGGGATGATTAGTGTGGTAAATATGTTACTTTGAGATAAACAGCTGGCTGGCTACAGAACAGATGGGACCAGTCTTAGCTGAGAGATCTACAACCTTGGAAATGAATGGACCTGGGGTCAGCCACACCCCCTCTTGGAATGTCAAAAGAAGGAGACTTGCCAGAGTATTTGCTTAACTCTAAAATATTACACCTTTTCATAGCTGAGTCAGACATTGGGGGAAAGTCATTACTAGCTGTCTTCTGCTGCTGAAGCAATTTTGTTTATTTTTAATTCAGACCCTTAGGTCTCCAAAGTTGTAGCTGGGCACTACTTTGTTATATGATGCTTGTTGCTGAATGGAAAGGACAGTCCATTATATGGGCTTTGTGGTAAGAGTGATTTATTAGGATGCAATGAGCAGCTTTCAGATTTGGTAAAAGATCAACTGTTTGCCTTTGCCTTTCCCTGTGTCTCTCTTTTGCTTACTTTCTGCTCTTCTGGACACCTACCCTTCTCCCTTGTACTTTCCTTTCTCTCCTGTACTTTCCCCCACCCCACCCATGTCTCTTGAAATTCTCTATTTTTTTAGCTGTCTCACCATTTGCAGTTTACATTTTCTTTCTGTTTCAAAATCTCCCCCTTATCACCAGCATACCACATCTCTTTCCAGTCTCTGAACACCTCCTCGCTCCTCTTCCACCTCACCCAGGCACTCCAGGGTGGATGTAGACTGTGTGAATATTTATTCAGAGTCTTTGAAGATCCTTTCTTTGCCTTTTTTTTCTTGCAGTCTGTGCTTGGCAGGATGAACCGAAACGAGCCTGACCCCTTTGCCTGGTTTATGGTCTCTGTGACAGACATAATTTAGCCCCAGCAGCATGTGGACAACGAAATGATGAAATATTGGAGTGGGGGTCATGCCACTTTTCCTTTCTTTGGCACCTGTATTGAGAACCGCCAGTGGGTTAGCAAGGATTTTAAATGCTTTACATGAAATGTGCTCATAATTCCTGCCTCATTTAATACATTTTTTTTTTTTGTGTATCCCTGCTCCAGTGATGGTGGGAAGGCTGTCTTTCACCCTCTCCTCCTTCCTGTTCCTTCCTGATTGCTGAGAAGCAATCCACGTAGCCAGATGCCCATTTGTTGTTGTTGTTGTTTTGAAGATACTTAGAGGGCAGCTTTCCTTCCTGTCATTTCTTCTCCTTTGTGGAAGAAAGAAATTTGTTATTTTATACCCCCCTTTTTTTTTGTTTTGTTTCTTGTTTTTTGTAGAGATGGGTTCTTGCTATGTTCCCCAGGCCGGTCTCGAACTCCTGGCCTGAAGCAATCCTCCAACCTCGGCCTCCTAAAGTGCTAGGATTACAGGTATGGAGCCACCATGCCCCAGCTCCCCTCTCTTTTTTTTTTAAATTTTTAAATTTTTATTATTTTTTTCTATATCACAAATCATGAAGCAGATATACCCCGCTGTAAGGAGAAGGGTATGATAGTAGTTATGTTTGTTTGCTTAACAGCAATGCTTCTCTAGGTGTGGAAAGTCTAACTGATCTGGAGGCAGCCAGTGTGACAGGCAGATTTAGCAGCCGTTGTCGTAGACCTCTCTTGTACGACATTCTCATTGCTAATTTTCTTCTTCTGAAATGCCTCCTCACCCACTGAGGTTTTTTAGTGTTCTAGGGAGGATAAATGAACTGAATGGAAAGTTAGATTTGGCCTCATCACTGCTGTCTCTGGGACCTTGAATAACTATGCATTTATTTCTGCCTCATATTTATAAAGGAATAGTGATCCTTGCACCTTGGTTTACTTGGCCTGATGTTATAGCCCTCTATAATCTGGCCCCAGCCTATCATTTGGACAACTAATATTAACTGAACAATTACTGTGTGCTAAGCACTGTGGATATGTCAGCAAAAAGAAGTGCTTCCCTTGCCCTTATGGACCTTATACTCCAATAGGGGAGATGCTCAACGAACAACTGCAAGTGTGATGAATGCCGTTTCCAAAAGGCAGTGTACTATAAGGTGGGATAAGGGTGCTCAATGTGGTGGTCTCCCCTTGTCTGGGGCAGTCAGAGAAGGTCTCCACAGGAAGATGACATTTCTAGAGATTTGGAGAGTGAGTGGAAGTAGTAATTTAGGGTTACTGGCAACTGCTTAGAGTGGAACAAAGAGGGTTTCTGGCAAAGCGAACTGCATGTTTAAGTACAAAAAGAAGAGTGGTGAGTATGAGGATTTGAAAGGTTAGTCAATATGCAGAGGCAGAGCAAGGGGACTGAGACCAGAATGAAGATTGAGGCTGGAGAGGTGGGTAGAGGTTAGAGATTGGGTAGTTTTCTGAGCTACAGGTGAATTTTAGTCTTTATCCTGGGGTCAGTGGGAACCTAGTAAGGGCTTTATTTAGCTAGAATGATGACACATTTAGAATTATATTGAAAACATCACCCTGGCTATGAAGTGAAGAAGAGATTGGAGGAAAGGCTTGGCCAGGGTGAATGTGTGGAGACCAAGTAGCAAGTCGTTCTTGTAGTCTCTATAATGGATAGTGGTGCTTAGATCTAGGATGGTGACAGAAGGTTTGGAGAGAAGGGAGGAGAGCGGAGAGACACTAAGTTTGAAAATTATAATTGATAAGATTTGTTGACTGATTGAATGTGGAGATTGGGAGAAGAGGGAATCAATAATGACTTGAGTTTTTTCTTGAGCAACTGGGGATGATGACATTTACAGAGAAAGGGGACAAGAAGGGAAGACTTTTGGACATGTTGAGTTTGAGGTTCCTAGGAAACATCTAAGATCTTTCTCTCACTCTTCCTGTCTGTGTGTAGGATGTGGCATGGTAGAGTAGAAGAGAGCTCTGGATGGGACTTTCTAAGGCTGGGTACTGCTTGTTTATTAGCTGTATAATGTTGGACACATTACATTCTTTTTCTGAGCTTTAGTTTCCTCATTTGTAAAATGTATTCACTTTAGACTGATAATTTATACTGATTCCCAGTTACATGTGCACTATGCTAAGAAAACAACATTGAATAAGATAGTGTTTGCTTTGGAGGAATTCACTCAAGTGAGGGAGACAAACATAAATAATCACAATCAGAGAGGTACTTTGGAAGTACTAGGAAAGCACAGCCCCCAGGGAAGCATTCATTCTTCCTGTGGTGGAGGCCATGCCCACAAAGTGGCAGGTGACCTATGACCCTAGACATGAAGGCAAGAAAAAGCTCTCTAGACTCTGTTCCCAGGTACCCAATAGCGTGTCTTGCAAATTAGGGACTCTGTGAATGTTGACTGAGTAGACCCACCTAAGTCATTAAGGGCCCATTCAAAAGCAGGAAATATCAACATACTGAAAGAGGACAGCTAGTGATAATACAAATGTCAAATGTAAAATGCTTCTTAGCAAACCCATTATTTCCTGAGACATGCAGCTTTTGAAATGTTTTGTGGATGGCTTTTAGTGAAATTCAGAAATATTTCAGATCTGGTTTCTTTTTGGGCTGAACTTCCTTGATTCAAGTTAGTTTCTCAAAAAGTTATTCTAATTGCATAGAGTTCCCTAAATCAATAAATAAAATTGGATGAGCCGCGGGCAATAGTTATTTTTCTGTAGTAAATTAAAAATCTCTCCTCTTTTTAATTTTATTTAAATTTTTTTCTTTTTTGTTCCTCCTCTACTCTGAAGAAAACCTCTCTACATTGTCTTTTATTTTGTTACTGAATAGGAAACAAATAAGACAGACAAAACATCAGAATGTTAAAATAATTTAGGAAGCCCCTAATTTGTTCTGTTTTCTGGCTATAGTGGAAATGAGATCCATCTCTAAATAAGAATATAGGGAATTTTATATAGATCACAAATAATTTACTTTTAGTTTCTTTTTCATAGGAATCTAACCCTTGAAAACCAGGTAGGCCTCCTCAAGATTAATCTAATATAGCAGTTCTTAATGCATCCATGGAAGATCTATGAAGACCATAAACCTCTGAGATCATATGTTAAATTGTGTGTGTGTTTATGTGCTGGAATTAATATGTACATGCACACGTTTTTTTTCTACTTATGTCTATGTCCTTGGGCAAATTACTTCTTTGAACCTCTGTTTCTTTGCAAGAATGTTGTTGAGGTTTAAATGAAATAATATATTTTAAATGTCTGACACTATGCTTGGTATAGCTGGTGCTCATGGCAGCTGTTTTTAACATTTTATTTTAATGGGTGATGCTTGTTTAGTATCCACAGTGACAAAATAGAGAGAAAGATAACTTACTGTAATGAGACAACCTGTTTCAATGGGAAGTACACAATATCATCAATGTAGAATTTTTGCCAGAAATGCTTAACTTAAATCTAATCATGAGCAAATAATCAGACAAATCCAAATTGTGGGACATACTGCAAAGAAGCTGACCTGTAATCTTAAAAAATGTCAATGTCATGAACGACAAAACAAAATAAAAGGTATAGGGGACTAATCTACATTACTAAAGAGATATGACAACCAAATGGAATAATCCTTGATTAGATCCTGGACTTAAAAAAAAGCTATAAAGGACTTTTTGAGGACAACTGGGGAGATTTGAATGGGAGCTACCCCTCAGATAATCAGTAACAATCTTAGTTTTCTTGGATGTGATAGTGATTCCATCCATTTAATTTGACATGTTGTAGATATTGGTGTATAGATCAGTTGGCATTCCTCAATGTTGTCTTCAGGAATGTCAGCAAAGCTGGAAGACTTCAAGGGCTGCTTCAGAAGGCAGTGATTTTCTTGATCCCTGCAAGTATTTAATCAGCCTATGGTCTTGGATGCCATTTGTTGGGATATTGTAAGTAATCTTTTATGGCTTTTTAAAACATAATCCTATCCTATCATTGTACAGAAGTGTGAACTTCTGCAGCTGGCATTCTATCCTTGACATTACTAGAGGTAGTAAATGTAGGTGGAGCATTAGCTGTTTCCAAACTGAAGAGGAAAGGATGGGAAAGGGCACATAGATATATACTTAATTTGTTTTTTGATCTAATAATTTTGATCTAATATATTAGTTCTAATATATTAGAACTAATATATAATTAATAAAATTTGTTATATCCCAATCTAGCAGGTGTAGCTAGAAAAGAAAAAAAATATTTATTATAGAAAACCACAATGGACCACATAGGGAAAGTCCTCTTGAATTCCACCCCACAAAGATAATCAACTGTCAGATTTTGATGTTTATTCTGTCATTTTTACCTGTACATATACTAACATTATTACAATACATATAATTCTTCTTGTTCTCTTTCTTTGTGTGTCTGTGTATATGTTTTGTTTTTTATTTTGTTAATGTACGTAATGGTAAGAAATGTTCTTTTTTGCTTAATATATTTTGGGCATTTCCCCCATGTATTTACATATTGCTCCAACTCACCTGTTTTTTGTTGTTGTTGTTGTTGTTGTTGGTTGGTTGGTTTTTTGAGTCAGAGTCTCACTCTGTTGCCCTGGCTAGAGTGCCGTGGTTTCAGCCTGGCTCACAGCAACCTCAAACTCCTGGGCTCAAGCAATCCTCCTGCCTCAGCCTCCCGAGTAGCTGGGACTACAGGCATGCGCCACCATGCCCGGTTAATTTTTTTTTTTTCTATATATATTTTTAGTGGGCCAATTAATTTCTTTCTACTTATAGTAGAGACAGGGTCTTGCTCTTGCTCAGGCTGGTTTCGAACTCCTTACCTTGAGCTATCCTCCCACCTCAGCCTCCCAGAGTGCTAGGATTACAGGCATGAGCCACCATGCCTGGCCCAACTCACCTGTTTTAATGGCTGTTGGAAACTGCTACAGTGAACCTTTGAGTATGTATCATTTTGTTATGAACTTGTAGAAATATTTCTATAGGATACCTTTCAAAGGGTAGAAATGGCAAGTCAAAGTACACTAATAGGCTGGGCGCAGTGGCTCACGCCTGTAATCCTAGCACTCTGGGAGGCTGAGGTGGGTGGATCGTTCAAGGTTAGGAGTTTGAAACCAGCCTGAGCAAGAGCAAGACCCTGTTTCTACTATAAATAGAAAGAAATTAATTGGCTGACTAAAAATACATAGAAAAAATTAGCCGGGCATGGTGGCTCATGCCTGTAGTCCCAGCTACTTGGGAGGCTGAGGCAGCAGGATTGCTTGAGCCCAGGAGTTTGAAGTTGCTGTGAGCTAGGCTGATACCACGGCACTCTAGCCAGGCAACAGAGTGACACTCTGCCTCAAAAAAACCAACCAACCAACCAACCAAACAAACAAAAAAACCAAGAAAAAGTACACTAATAGTTTCCCTTTAATTGTTCCTGGTTTAAGTTCTTATCAGAAGTTATAGGGCGATATTTCTGCATACCTTTGCCAAGTTCATTAGCCATATCGGCTAAACTCTTTTACTGAGTGGAGAAAATTGTGAAGGATAGACAGAATGTGTGCAAAAATGTAAT
This sequence comes from Mirza zaza, assembly GCA_008750895.1. Taxonomy (NCBI): domain Eukaryota; kingdom Metazoa; phylum Chordata; class Mammalia; order Primates; family Cheirogaleidae; genus Mirza; species Mirza zaza. The sequence continues at coordinate 19,021 of VSMD01100090.1, read as the reverse complement.
TACAGAATTTCTGCTGGTTTTTGTGATGACTGTAATGAAAGTTGATGTGTATATAACGTGAAAACCTCTGGAAGATAGAAATAAAATACATTATCTCTGCCCGCAACACATTACAGTGTTTAAAAAGTGAACTGAAACAATAAAGCAGTCAAGCGTTTTCCCCAGAGAATTCTGCAAGAAAATTTTATTTTCGAGTTGTGGTTAATTTCACTAAAGTGTGGACACCATCAACCATGAGATGAAAATAATCTCTTCTGCTTATTCCTCCACTTCTCAGTCACACAACCACATTGGAAACGGGGGCGGAATTTAAGCCCTACTTTTAAAATATCTGAAGCAGGTGGTTAAAAGGCCTGAGTGTTCATTTTTCTGTATTTCAGTAGAAGCAATCATAGGGAAGATTCTGGCATTTTTCTGTAGCAAAGCAGGTGTGAGCTTAAAAGTGGCCATCAGTGACTCACTCTGCCCCAGCAGGGACCGTGGGGAAGAGATTGTGAGGATCACAAGCCACGAATTATTTTCTCTGTTTTAGCATTGTGGCGGGTTGGAGCAAACAAAAAATTTGAGCTGTTTGCTACATGGGCAACTTATCTTTTTAAGCCTCAGTCTCTATCTATAAAATGGGTGAGGCTCAAATGAAATAATGTGTATAAAGGGCTTTGACAAATTTATGTGCACATAAATATGTGCTGTTAAAGTGTTGCTATCTCTGACTGAGCCAGTTCATTACTAAGCTTTCCTCTAATTCCAATGGCATTGGTAAGCTGAAAGACTGTTTAAAGATATTCTATCTCATAATGCCTTATTGGGATTAATACTTCTTCAGCCAATGTTTGTGTGCTAAATGCAAGGTCCTGTGCTGGGTATTCTGACAGGGAAATGAAGGTGGAACCAACCAGGAGCTTTCTTTCTTTACCACCTTCATTCTAAGAGACTAATATGTTTTAATGAGGGTCTTTAGTCAAAGATGCTGTACAAACACGTACTGTGTATACTGTCTCATTCTCTCAATGCTAAGAAGTATATTTTAGTTACATTTTTTACATACAAATGAGGAAACAATTCTTAGTAAGGTTAAGTAACTTGTTTTGTTTTTTAACGTTACCTAGCCAAAAAAAAAAACAACAGATGTAGATCCTGAGTCTTCTGGAACCAAAACTACACTGCTTCTTCAGCTGCTTCCTGGTTTTGCTTTGCCTTCTAATTGAAAGTATAAGCTTCATGAAGGCAGAGCTGGCTTTCATGTGGTTCATGTTACCTTTAGGCACTGGGGGGGTGTGGGGGGGTGTTTTCTGTAGACCTATTGAGTTCACTAAAGCCATAATATGAACTGTCATAGCACACACCAACCAGGTGGTTTATATGTTTTATTTGATTTTTTCTCAACTTATTATGAAAAATTTCAAACTTATAGTACAATTGCAAAAATAGCATAGGGAAGGAAGCTGGGTTCAGTGGAGTGCACATGTAGTCCTAGCTGCTCAGGAGGCTGAGGCAGGAAGATTACATGAGCCTAGAAGTTAGAGACCAGCCTGGGCAACAGAGTGAGGCCCTGTCATTTTTTAAAAAATATAGTATGGTGAACACATCGTGCATATTTTATCTGGATTGATTTGCTTTCGTCTTTCTACATGTACACTCACACACATAGACCTCATTTTTTTTTTCTAAACCACTTGAAAGTAAGTTGGAGATATCACTTATCACCATATTTTATCTCTAGGCACTTAAATATGTATCTCCTAAAAACAAGGATATTCTCTCATGTAGCCGCAATACCATCACATTGAAATAATAAATTTTTCAGATATGTCCAGTCATTCCAATGTCCTTTTTTTTTTTTTTTTTTGGAGATGGAGTCTTGTTTTGTTGCCTTGGCTAGAGTACAGTGGCATCATCATAGCTCACTGCAACTTTAAACTCCTGGGCTCAAGTGATCCTCCTGCCTCTGCTGCCCGAGCTGCTGGGACTATAGGCGTGTGCCACCATGTCCAGCTAAATTTTCTATTTTTTTGTAGAGATAGGATCTTGCTCTTGCTCAGGCTGGTCTTGAACTCCTCATGCAATCCTCCCATCTTGGCCTCCCAGAGTGCTAGGATTATAGGTGTGAGCCACCACACCTAGCCTTCAATGTCCATTATAATTTTATAAAAAAAGTATTGGTTGAGGATCTTATCAAGGATTATTTACACAAGATATTTGTGTCCTTTAGTTTACTTTAATGTAGCACAGTCCTGTATTAGTTAGGGTTCCTCAGAGAGACAGAACCAATAGCATAGATGGATGGATGGATGGATGGATGGATGAGAGGGGATTTATTAGGGAGATTGGCTCACATGATTATGGAGGCTGAGAAGTCCCATGATGGGCCATCTGCAAGCTGGAGACCCTGGCATGCTGGTAGCTGGTCCAAGTCTGCAGGCCTCAGAACCAAGGAAGATGATGGGGTAACTCTTAGTCAGAGGCTGAAGGCCTCAGAACCCCGGTGTGCGGGGGATACTGTTGTAAGCGCTAGAGTCTAAGGCCAGGGAGCCTGGAGTTTTTGTCCAAGGAGAGGAATAATGTATTCTAGCTCCAGTAGATAGCTATACATATTTGTCTTTTCTCAGGTTTTGTTCTCTTCAGGCCCTTAACTGATTGGATGGTGCTCACCCACATTGATGGGGGGGAGGGTCTTTCCCTCCTAGTCTACTCAGACTCGCAGGCTACTCTCCTCTGGAAATACCCCCACAGACATACCCCCACATAATGCTTTACCAGGTTTCTAGGTATTCCTTAATCCAGTCAAGTTGATACCTAAAATTAACCATCACAGTAGTACCCTTGCCTTTTATGATATTGAAATTTTTGAAGATTCCAGGTTTGTTATCTTGTAGATTTTCTCATTATTAGACGCAGGTTAAACATTTGTGATAAAAATGCCCCATGGGGAATATTTTATCCCTCCCCTTGTATCAAAGGTGACTTACAGTGTCAGTTTGTAACATCACTGGTGATGTGAGGTTTGATCGTTTGGCTGAGAGGGTATTGAGAGGGTATTGCTAGATCTCCCCATTGAAAGAGTACACTTTTCCTTCTGTAATTAGTAATATTATCTGTGGGGTAATATCTTGAGATTCTTTGAATATCCTGTTCTTCAACAACTTTTATACAATAGTTTTTAATATCTATTGATAATCCTGGTCTAGGTCAAGTGGTATTTATAAAAGAATGATTTTCTAATTTTCTCTTTCCTTCTGTATTTATAATCTGATAGATTAGCTTTCATCACCACCTCCCCTCCCTCCCCCGGCTTTTAAATATCACTTGGACTCATTGATTCTTTCCTCCCCAATGTGTTCTATCCATTACTAATTTTCTTGCCTTCCCCCCCAACCTATGTTTTTTGATACATTGTCCCAAATGTAGCCATTAGGAGCCTATCTTATTTTATTTGACCCTAAAAGCAACTGGATAAATTGGGTGAGAATTTGCCCTTCCAAGTGAGGAAATGAAGACTCAGAAACTACATGTAACTTTCCCAGGATCACATAGCTACTTAGCAGAGGTGGGCAGATGCAAACCTACTTCTAACTCTAAAGTAGTTCCTGCTATTCCACACTGCCTCCTGGCTGTCCACGAACAGAATGTCACCTGCTGAAACCAAGTTAAAAAGAAAGAGCACAGCCATTGCATCATTGTTGCTAGTAGCAAATGATTGGAAACAACCCTAGGTATGCATCAGTAGGGAACTGGTTAAATAAAGGATATGTTTATATCAGGGAAGGCTATGAAACTGCAAACAAGAATTAGGGTATTCTCTAGTGCTGATATGGAAAGATCTCCAAGTATATATTAAGAGAAAAAAGGAAAATACAGAATAGTATATATTTGTGAAAGAAGTAAGTAATAAAATATATATATATTTTTGAGACAGAGTCTCACTTCATTGCCCTGGCTAGAGTGCAGTGGTGTCGGCCTAGCTCACAGCTACCTCAAACTTCTGGGCTCAAGTGATCCTTCTGCCTTAGCCTCCCATGTAGCTGGGACTGACTACAGGCATGTGCCACCATGCCCAGCTAATTTTTTAAATATATATATATATTTTAGTTGTCTAGCTAATTTCTTTCTATTTTTTTAGTAGAGATGGTTTCTCACTCTTGCTCAGGCTGGTCTCAAACTCCTGAATTCAAACAATCCTTCTGCCTTGGTCTCCCAGAGTGCTAGGATTATAGGCGTGAGCCACCACACCTAGCCTAAAATATATTTTAATTTGCAGAAAGAAATGAAGGATATCAAAAATAAAGTGGTTACTGGTAGAGGATGGTAGGAGTGGATAGTAGAAGGGGGTATGTGTGTGTATACTGAGATTTTTCATTATTTATTTTATATAATGTTGATATTTAATAGCTTTATAGCTTTATTGAGATATAATTCCACATATACTAGAAATTCACCAGTATATAATGCAGTGGTTTGTAACATGTTGATAGAGTTGTACAACCTGCACCACAATCAATTTTATTTTGCTAAATTTTTTTTTTTTTTTTTTGGTACTTTGAGTTGCTGTTTTACAGAATCAATATTAGAACATTTTCTTTTTTTTAAGACAGAGTCTTGCTCTGTTGCCAGGGCTAGAGTGCTGTGCCATCAGCCTAGCTCACAGTAACCTCAAACTCCTGGGCTCAAGTGATCCTCCTGCCTCAGCCTCCCAAGCAGCTGAGACTACAGGCATGTGCCACTGTGCTCAGCTAATTTCTTTCTATTTTTAGTAGAGATGGGGTCTCACTTTTGCTGAGGCTGGTCTTGAACTTTGACCTCAAGCAATCCTCACTTTGTTGCCCTGGCTAGAGTGCCGTGGGGTCGGCCTTGCTCACAGCTACCTCTGGGCTCAAGCAATCCTCCTGCCTCAGCCTCCCGAATAGCTGGGACTACAGGCATGTGCCACCATGCCTGGGCTTTTTTAGAACAAAGTTTCTCAAAAAGAAACTTTGCACCCATTAGTAGTCACTTTCCATCCACCTTACCCTTATGCTCCCAGCCCAAGGCAACCACTAATCTACTTTCTGTCTCTATAGATTTGCTTATTCTGACCATTTCATGTAAACCATATGTGGAACCACACCACATGTGGTCTTTTGTGACTGATTTCTTTAACTTAGCGTAATGTTTTCAAAGTTCATCCATGTTGTGGCATGCATTAGTACTTCATTCCTCTTTATTATCAAATAACATTCCATTGGCTAGACATATCACCTTTATTTGTCCATTTATCAGTTGATGGGCATTTGGATTGTTTCTATCTTTTGGCTATTATAAATAATGCTGCCATAAACATTTGCATACACATTTTGAGTGGATACATGTTTTTAATCAATTATGGTATATACCTGGAGTAAAATTGCTGAGTCAACTGGTAACTCGATATTTGACCTTTTAAGGATCTGCCAAATTGTTTTCCAAAGCAGCTGTACTAGTTTATGTTCCCATCAGCAATGTATAAGAGTTCTAGTTTCTCCACATCCTTGTGAACACTTGCTATTATCTATTATTATTATGATCTTTTTTTAGGAACAGAGTCTTGCTGTGTCACCTAGGCTAGTGTACAGTGACATCATCATAGCTCACTGCAACCTCAAACTCTTGGGCACAAGCCACCCATCCTCCTGCCTCAGCTTCCCGAGTAGATGGGACTATAGGTACATGCCACCATGCCTGGGTAATTTCCTTTCCTTTCCTTCCCCTTTCCCTTTCCCTTTCCCTTTCCTTTTCCTTTTCCTTTTCCTTTTCCTTTCCTTTCCTTTCCTCTCTTTCTTCCTCTCTTTCTTTCTTTTTGCTTTTCTTTTTTTTTTTTTTTGTGGAGACAGGGTCTCATTAAGTTGCCCAACGCTGGTCTTGAACTCAGGGTCTCAATGATCCTCTTGCCTTGGCCTCCCAAAGTGTTGGGATTACAGGCGTGAGCCACTGTGCCTGACCTGTTATTATTTTTTATTCTTGCCATTCTATGGGTATATCACACTGATTTTAGAACCACATAAATGTATTATCAATGTAATATCTATTCCAAAAATAAAATAAAATTAAACAAAATTAGAAACAGCAGCTTAGAAAGAAAAGTTTCAGGAGAGATGGTCTTATGGTAGTGGCAAATTTCAAGTTTTCCTCGTTTAGCTTAGTGTCCTGATGTATATACATTTTCCATTTTCTACTTTTTAGTACCACCTGATTTTTCCTCCTCCATCACTCTCCCAGTTTCCTTGCCCAGAGGCTGGGAGGGCTTGAGTGTAAAGTATTGGCCTCAGGATTTCTTGCACTTTAGTAACAGCTCTAGAGACAGAGTGGCTAGAACCACATTGTTTCTTAAGACCAAAGGATATACCAGGATTCTATGAGTCAAGACGTTCTCACGTTGGTTTCCTCAGGACTCATGAGTGTATTAGACAGGACTTCTTAGCCACTGGTGGCTAGTCATAAGGCAGAGGAATACTTTAAAAGGATCCCAAGTGTGGGAGCCTACAAATTGGAGTTGAATTTGTGTTCTGACATTTACAAGCTCTGTGATCTTGGGCAAGTCACAACTTCTCCAAGGCGCAGATTCTTCAGAGAAGTTGTGACTGGCCCAAGATCATGCAGTTTGAAAATAGGGGATGTCTGGCTGGGCGCAGTGGCTCATGCCTGTCATCCTAGCACTTTGGGAGGCCGGGGCGGGAGGATCGTTTGAGCTCAGGAGTTCGAGACCAGCCTGAGCAAGAGAGAGACCCCGTCTCTACTAAAAAAATAGAAAGAAATTAGCCAGACAATTAAAAATATATAGAAAAAATTAGTGGGGCCTGGTGGCACATGTCTGTAGTCCCTGAGAAGGGTACAATATTGCTTGGGTGGCATTCCTGCCCGAAATGCATAAGCTGATCTAATTGGAACTATCTCATGAAATACCTTATAAACCCAAATCGAGAAACATTCTACAAAATGTTTTTTTCTGTATTTTTCAAAACAATAAAGTTCACAAAAGACAAAGACTGAGGAATGGTTCTTCTAATAGATTAAAAGAGACCAAAGTCACTGAAATTAATCATAACATATGATCCTGGAGTGGATCTTTCCCCAGAGAAATTTTATTTTTCTTTTGCCATAAAGGCCATTATTTAGTCAACTAGTGAAGTTTGAATAAGAGTTGAGATTAGATAATAGTGTAGGATCAATATTCATTTCCTAATTTTGGTAATTATACAGTGGAAATACAAGGACTTTCCTTGTTTTTCAGGAAATGCTATATATTTAGGGGTAAAGCAGTTGTCTATGTACAAGAGAGAGCATGATAAAATGTGGTAAAGTATTAACATTTGGGTAATATGGGTGAAGGTATACATAAATTCTTGGTAATTTTCTTGTAGCTTTTTTGTAAGTCTAAAAATTTTTTTTTTTTTTTTTTTTTTTTTTGAGACAGAGTCTCACTTTATTGCCCAGGCTAGAGTGAGTGCCGTGGCGTCAGCCTAGCTCACAGCAACCTCAAACTCCTAGGCTCAAGAGATCCTCCTGCCTCAGCCTCCCAAGTAGCTGGGACTACAGGCATGTGCCACCATGCCCGGCTAATTTTTTCTATATATATAAGTTGGCCAATTAATTTCTTTCTATTTATAGTAGAGATGGGGTCTCACTCTTGCTCAGGCTGGTCTCGAACTCCTGAGCTCAAACGATCCGCCCACCTTGGCTTCCCAGAGAGCTAGGATTACAGGCATGAGCCACCGCGCCCGGCCTATAAGTCTAAAATTAATTAACAAATAAAAGGGAAAAATGGAAGGAGAGGGGATACCAATCCTTAGAGCATAGCATTGTTGTGAGGATTAAACAAGGCTCAGGTTTCAGTATGGTGCCTGTCACATGGGGGGGCCTCATAGTACAGGTGGGCATCTTGGCATGGCAAGGCAGGTAGTAACTCTTAGTCATTAGTTGGCAGCCTAATTAACATTCACCCGTGGCATATGATGACAATATTTTTCTGAATCCACAATTGGGATTCATGTTCTGACAAAGAATTTTCTCCCTAATTTATAAATGCATCTAATTGCGAAGTCTTACAAAAATATGTCAAATCCATTAGTTATCCATTTAACAAATCATCTTGGTATAGTGTTAAACTTATGTGAAGTCATGATTGTCCTAGGAAAGCTGGGAGTAACGATCACTTTCCATTTGGCCCATCTGGGGGCCAATACTAGCATTTGGGCAACTGCCTCTTCTCTTTTTTCCCTTCCTTCTCCCCAACCTCTAACACCCAGTTTCTGATTTTGTCACAGAGAACTATTTTAATTAGCCATGTCAAATGTTAATTGTTTTGGGAGACAAAAGAAACTTAAATAAGCTTTTCCTTCCAAACCTCAAGAATTCTGCTTTCTAAGAGCTAACTTTGGAAAGAATGTTTCTGGTCTGGAAAATTTGGGTAGCAACCTGAAAAGTAATTCATGTCCTAGAGGAATTGGAAATGGGGTGGAGAGCTCAATTTCTTTTGAGAGAGATTAAAGTAAATACTTTTGTCTGCACTAGTAATAAAGATTTATTTTTTCATCTTTTTGCTAAAAGCCTCAAAACATGAATGATTAAATTCAAGATAGATTTAGTCCAGGCACTAAAAAAGACCTCAAGTAATCCTAATTAAAAAACATTTTAAAAAACTTGGATGGGCTATTTTGCTGAGTGAGAAGATCCTTAGTGTAACATTTAAGGCAGTCCCTTTAAAGTAACAAAATTTCTACCTCCTGGAGCTGTAGCTATATAACTAAAGATTCCAAATTCAGTGATACCAATCCAGATTCTGTGTTATTGCTATGGAGTGTCCTTCTGTTTTGACTATTCCCTGCCATAAATTGTTTGGTCTTAGAATTCTGCATGCTTTTTGCTTTTAAAGTTATCATGGCTAGGCAGCAAAATGGCATGTTTGCATGTACAATAAGTTACTTTCATTCTGTAATTTTATAATAATTATGGCAAAATTTTTCTTTTTAGTTTATGATGTGCCAAGCACTGTGCTGACTGCTTTACATAAGTTATATCATTTAATTGTGGCAAAATCATATGAGGAAACTGAATCCCTGAGAGCTTAAGTAACATGCCTACAATCATGTGACCAGTTAAAAGGCAGATCCAGGGCCAGAAATCAAGATTCTATTACTGCAAAGCCTGTGCCTGTGTGATTTTTCTGCTGTATAATTTGCAATTTTGTGTAGAAGATGATTAGTTTTTCACTTTATCTTTGAAGCTGAGTCCTATCTTGTTTACTTGATAGGTATTTGAGTGTCTATCATGTGTTAGGCACCTTGAGAATGATAGAAATGGTTGAAATCCAATCTTTATCATTACTAAGTTCATACTCAAGGAGAGATACAAATAGTACATCCATGCTCATAGCAGCATTATTCACCGTAGCCAAAAAGTAGAAGCAACCCAAGTGCCCAGTGATGGATGAATGGATAAATAAAATATGGTATTTACATACAATGGAATAATATTTCTTCCTTAAAAAGAAAGAAAATTCTGATACATGCCCTTGAGGACACTGTGCTAAGTGAAGTAAGCTAGTCACAAAAGAGAAATTGCTATATGATTCTACTTGTATGAGGTATCTAGGGTAGTCAAGCTCAAAGAAACAGAAAGTAGGATGGTGGTTACCAGTGGCTGTGGGGAGGGGGGAAGTACGGAGCTTTTTAATGGATGTAGAGTTTCAGTTTTATAAGATGAAAAGTCCTGGTGATTAGTTGCACAAAAACATGAATATACTTTACACTGCCGAATTGTAGACTTAGAAATTGTTATGGTGGCAAATTTTATGTTATGGGTATTTTACCACAATTTTAAAGAACCATACAGATAACACCCCTTGTTTTAGTCCATTTGTATTGCTATGACAAAATACCTGAGACTGGGTAATTTACAAACGACAGAAATTTATTTCTCTCAGTTTTGAAGGCTGGGAAATCCAAGATCGAGGCACCAGATCAAGGGTAGAGGAAGGACAGCTCTCTGCTTCCAAGATGGCATCTTGTTGCTGTATCCTCCAGAAAGGATGAACGCTGTGTTCTCACATGCTGGAAGGGATGAAAGGGCAAACTCGCTTCCTCAAGACCTTTTATAAGGCCCTAATCCATTCATGAGGGTGAGGCTCTCACGGCCTCATCATCTCCTGAAGTCCCCACCTCTTAATACTGTTATATTGGAAATTAAATTTCAATATGAATTTCAGAGGGGATACAAACAGTCAAACCATAGCGCTCCACTACTATGTGATAAAAGTGATCAGTGAGACAAGGAAGGACTGATGAAGTCCTAGGGATTTGACAGGGTAGATCTGGCTGGGCAGTGGAAGATGGATAAGATTTGTGTAGCAGTGAGGAAGGTGGGAAAGGGGTACTCTGGTGAAAGGAACAGTGAGCAAAGTTACAAAGATGTTTTAAGATCCAGCAAGGAACAAGTCTTCAAGTATGTGGTTCTATAATTATGGGTGTCCCGGCCTCCTGGGTGGTCAGAGACTTAACATCAAAGTCTAAGCCAGGCCCATGGCGTTGTGGTATGCTGGACAGGGACTAATTTATGATTCATTCAGTGAACATTTACTGAGCACATAGTGTTGGGTGCTATGCTAGGCACTTTATGTATGTTGGCAGATTTAATAACCCCAGCAACTCTGGAGTTATTAATAACCCCAGTTAACAGATACAGAAATTGTGACTCAGAAAGAAGAAGTAACTTATCCAAAGTCACATGACTTATTGGTGGCAGAGGCAAGACTTTGCTTGTGGAGTCCATTGTTTCCACTAAGCTACATGCCTTCCCTTGGGGGTGAGTGTGATGTCTGCCTTTGAACTACAGTCAAAATAGCATGTGGCTACCACAACTTGCCATCTTCTTGATGCTTTCGAGGGTACCTTGGCTGAGTTATCTTGCATTTCTGAGGCTTGGCTTTGTGGTGTTGCCTTTTTGTTTTATACTAGCCACTAGATGACCAGGGAGAAGTTTAGCTTTAATATCTGTGAAATGGAGACCTGTATTAGACCAGATTATTTCCAAAGTTTCTCCCAGATCTAAAAACCCCATTCATCCATCCATTCATCAAACACTAATTTTGTATCTATTATATACCTGGTACTGTGCTGATGGGTACTGGCAGTTGAAATTTGACAGGATACTGTTTTTACCCATAAGGATATTATAGGCTAGTGAAGGAGACATAAAATAGACGATTATCACACAATACAGTAATAGCACTGGTAGTGTTGTGTACAGAAAACTATTGGAGCATAGAGGAGGGGTACCTGACCCTGTTGGATAAGAGCATGTTAAGAAGAAATGACCCCAAAGACCAGGAGGATAATGAAGAAGACCACAAGAACCTCATCCTTCCTGTTGTCCTTATGGTCATAAGCACACTACATATTTATGAAATTCAGTAAAGCTTTGGAAAACTGCTTTTTATTGTAGGCCTCATGGAAAATTTATTCATATTTGACAGTTAAGTGCAGCTATGTGCCAAATATCTACAAAGTTTGGATTCTCTTTCAAACTAGAGAAAGATTACAAGGTTAAAAAGAGACCTGTGGGTTAAATTTTTTTAAAGGAATTTAGGAAGCATGGAGCAGATTAGTAAAAGGCCCAAGGGCCAGAGTTATTTGAAACGTTCACAAAGAAATTCACAGATGGTTATGCTTCAAAGAAGCAAGTGAAATGTCCAAGACACTGGGTAAGATCCATGCTTCTCTCAAGATGACTAAAGAGTGGTGAATTACTAGGGATTAGAATTACTACATATTAGAATTCCAATACTAAGAAATTAAAGTGAGAATTGAGGGGGGAGGTTAGGAGCTAATGTTTACTGAGCAGCTACTGTGTCAGGTCCTGTGCTATGCCCTTTACATTTATAATTTTATGCTCCCCACAATCCTGTATGGTAGATGTTCTTACCCTTGCTTTATATGGGTATAGACACTGAGGCTCAGAGAGTTATGACTTGCTTAACCGCTAACAAGAGACTAAGCAGTGGTTCAAGGCCAAGTTTGTAAAAATCAAGGCCTTTGCTGCTTGATTGATTGATTGATGCTTGATTGATGCTTCTTTGGGATCCTAGACTTTCTATTTCTGGAGGAACTGCACCAGGGTATGGGGCTCCCTGTCATCTAGGGAAGTCATGGTAGGGGAGGCCAGCTCTTCTCCTAACACCCTGAAGGATAGCTCCTCCAGTTTCCCATGTCCTCCTTCTAAGGCCGTGAATCACCAGCTCCCAGGGATAAATGGCTTTTACTAAAACGTTAATTTTCCCCCTTTTTCTCCTTTCCCAGGTAGTGTATGAATGTTTGATCTTAGCAATTTGTCTCTTAGGAAGTGGCTCATAAAAATCACCTGTGAGAATGCCGATTGAGGCTAGCTAGGTTTTGTAGTTGGTCCCTTCCTCCTCCCCAGCTAAGAATAACTTCAGCTCATTTGCTTCAGATTCTATCTTTGCAGCCCTGACACACCTTGTCAGAGGCCTTGAACGATAAGATATTGACTGTATCACTTGGAGGTCTCAACACTTCTAATCCTCTGCCTTAGGCTTCTTCCTTCTCTCTCAAGGTCCCTTCTGGGCATGGTTTCTTGTCAGGGAATGTTTCCCCAGCTGGCTTTGGAGGCAGGCCAGGCGTGTATCGCAGGCCCTTTAACCCCCTGGAAAGTTCCCACATGTGGCTGCATGAAGCATGGAAAACTAACCTCCAGCATGGGTTGATGAATTATGGCAGTGGGGGAAAGTCTCCTCTAGCCAGGCTGTTTCTCTGTCCTGATGTTCCATAGTTTGGGCTACAGTGAAATGGGTAGAGGATCTGAGTGAGGTCAGGAGATCTGATCTCAAGTCTTGGCTCAAGTCACAAATCCCGGGGCTGTGAGCACTTGACTTGTCTGAGTCAGTTTTCGTAGCAGTAAGTGAAGGTAGGGTGACAATCCCAGCTTCAAACTGTTATGCCAAGAGTCAGATAAATCAAATGTATAGTGTAAAAAGGTTTTATAGCTAGCCTGTAGAATGCATTACAGATGTCAGTACATGTTGTTATAGACCAAATTTGGCTCAGTGAAAAAACAGTTCTGGAAACTGAGCAGGATGCCTGCTGTGTCATCACTGGCCCCCAGTTCCTGGCAAACCTGATCATTGCCCAGGGAGGCATTTATGGCATCATTCTCCTGTTTATTTTTATAATCTTCTCTTTTATAGTCTTGTAAATGCTACCAGAAGCTTTGGTGATTCTTGAATATTTATCTTGGAAAACTCTGGTCAGGGTTGTACACTCATACCAAGAACTATTTACCCCAGAGTAATTATTTGAATTCTTGGAGCTGCACGTGGATTCATTTTTCAATAAATTCTGGGACAGCAGCGCTGGCTATGTATGATAAATGAGGTTTATCTTGCTTGCTAGAATACTGGATGGTTGAGAACTCCTGAGGGCATCTTTGTAGGTAAGCCCTAAAGCAGGGCTATTACAACTTCATACACGCTTCTGGGAATGAAATGAGAATGGACAAGAGAGTATTTTACTGTAAGTGCTTTATGGGTTTAAAGTTAGAAGCCCTTGGAAACTGAAAGGGGTCTTTTGTGGATTTCATCAGTATTTTGGAATTATGACCTTGTTCTGACACATTTTCTAGGTGTTCCCTAGCCACTTAGGGATTGTTGCTTACGTCCATCTTTAGCCGGTTAAAATGATTCCTATTCATTCTTCTTGGCTGTGTTAGAACTCTTAACTTGCGGGTGGAAGAAACTCACCTGTAACTTGGGCACAGAGTGGATTGTGGAAAGGATACAGAGATATTTTATGTAACCGTGAACGGAACGGATGCAGCTGGATCAGCTCTAATACCAGGAGGTATTAGAGCAGGTAACTTCTCTAACAGCCCCCAAATTTCAGTGGCTTAACACAAACAAAATTTATTTATTGTTTATCCAGCAGTTCAACATGGTTGTTCCTGAGTAGGCTGCCTTTGATGTTTCAGGCATCCAGGCTCCTTCCATCTTTCGACTCTTTCTTGGTTCTCAGAGTTTTCTTCTTTTAACCTGCAGATGGAGGAGGAGATTGAAGGATTTCATGTGGAAAGTTTCCACAGACCACGTGTGAAAGTGGCTTATATCACTTCTGTCCTCATTCCATTGACTATAACTCAGTATTTGGCCCCACCTACCAGTAAAGGAAGCTGAGAAATTTGGGCTATATGACTAGCAAGGAAAAAAATGGATTTGGTGAGCGCCTAACTAGTTTGAACCACACAGGGACTCAAAAGCTGTCAAGATTATGTCTCTTGCCTTTGCTTCTCTCCTACATGGCAGGGAACATGGCCACACATTGCTCCTGAACTGTAAATCTCACTTGCAGCTACCACCAGAGGAGTGACCTATACTCCTACTGGCTCCAAGTAAAAAACCTCAAAGAGTAATGATCAGACTAGTTTGGATCATGTGACTACCCCTGGATCAATCCGCGGTGGCCTGAAAAGCAGGGCCATTCAGTATAGATGTGGCCACTGAGAGCCCCGCTTGGGCTGCTCTTAGACGAGGGGGACTCTTTATCGTTGTGAGTCACCTCATTTGCCATCCACTAAAAGTCCCAACCTCTCTTTTTGTTTCTACTCTTGTGGAAAGTTTAGTACAATTTTAGTCATCTTTCCCACCCTCCTTACCATAGCCTCACCAATTGATTGTGTTTCATTGACTCTATGACATCATCATGTCTAACATGTACAACTATTTTATGTGCCACAGAGAAAGAAAGAGAAAATGAGGTTCCCAACAAACTACAACATTTTACAATGATGCCTAAGATGCAGTCATTGTAAGTACATCCTAATTTCCAAGCTACCAAAATGTAAGAAAAAGTGTTTTTAGAATTGATGAAATTTATTACTCCACAACAAAGCTCTATACTGTCATACCTTGGTACTACTGCTCATTTTTTTTCTTCAATCCATCCATTAATTCAAAAAATATTTCTAGGCCAGGTAACAAAGAATAAGATAGATTCAGCTTCTGCCTTCTTAACTCTTACTGCCTCTCCCCTTTTCAGCCTGAGCGATCCCCTCCTCCCCCTTTTCCATCCTGATATCATGACGTACCTGCTCTGTGCCTGGCAGTCTGTTGGGCACTGAGGGCTCAAGAAGGAAAATGACAGGATCCTTGTCTTCAAGGTGCTTACAGCATGGGGTAGGAAGGGTAATGGAGCGTGGAGAGATAGTCATACAAACAAATGAGTAAATAAAGGGTTACAGATCCTGTCATTAAAGCCTTTTCAGGGTATTGTGGCCCTCAAAGTAAGGGAAATGGTCAATTCTACTTTGAGGAATGAGATTGTTTGCACTGTGCTTACTGTTAAGATAATTGTACACTACTAAGAGTAAGCAATAGTTTCTTTTGGGTATTAACATGTAATTATTTCCAAAGATACCTGATAATAATCACCAGGTAGGCCAAGGTGTTTTCCAAAGCCTATTTGAATCACCTCAAAGTTCCTATTAAAACTTTACCTTCAAAAGACACATATTAATACATAGTTTGAGATGATTTTATAGCAACAAAGCAAGGAGATTACAGATTTATCTTATTATGGAGGCAGTCTACCCTTCTTTACATTAATTACCTATCTTAAAAAGGATTCTTTTTAACCACATGGTTATTTTTTGGGCCCTAGTGGATGCTCTGCATCATATGCTCCAGCGGGGAGAAGAGCAGGAGTAACCAAGAAGCACAGAGTTCAGGTACTCAGGGCCCTGGTGGATCCTAGCAGTGAGGACTACAGGGGTGGAATTTGGAGAAACTGTGGTTGAGGCTATTTGGGCCTGCGATCAGGGGACAGCCATGGCCAGACCTTTCCTTAGAAGGTCCAGAGTTCAGACAATATGACCTGAGTGCAGGATCCTTATCTCTCAAGCAAGGATGCCAGCTAAGATTAAACCCATTTTTATTGGTTAGAAAACACATAAGACAAAAGAAGACTCTGGAAAGTAAAGAGGTTTTTTTTTTTTTTGAGGTTCACAGAGAGGTCAGCAGAGAGCCAATGTCTGTCTGCCTGTTCTGGCTATTTCCCTACTGAGTCAGGGAAAGAATCCAATTTTAAACTCTTCTTCTCTCCTTTGGTTTATGAAAGCTGAGAAATGAGCATTGAGATATTCAGAATTTTTTTTTTTTAATCTTCTAGGTCAGTATGTCTAGAGCAGGGTACCTAGGGGGTGGGGTAGAGTGAGGTATGTGACTCTACTTTGTCATTGGCATTAGGGGGCCTTGCAGAGAGAGGTAAGCTTCTTACTGGTCCCTTGAGAGAAAAGAGAGCTCAAAGTAGCTTTTTTGGAGGAAAGGAGAAAGGGTGGAACCTCTAGGTCAGCTTTGGGATTTCTGAGTAAGAGTCTGACAATGAATTATGTTGTGGGAGTATGTTGTACTTGTAAATGGAAAGCTTCTACAGAGGGATAGTGAAAAAGCACCCCAGCCCTTTTCAGGGGAACTCCTTCTAAGCACTTAAAAAGAGGCAAAGCAAAGGAAAAAGAAAAGAAACCCGTCCTTTGAAAGCAGCAAAAGGTTTATACCTAGCAGTGATTTATGGGTGTACAGAGGAAGAACATTAAAAGAATAATTGCTGGCTGTTTATTTTGGGAAAGTCTGTGTAGTAAGTGTCGAGGCAGGGAGTTTTATTTTTTCTTTTACCTTGTTCTAACTTCCATTAGCGTTAATAGGATCATATATTCTAGACTTTACTTGGCTTGTTGCCCTGACATAAATGTTTGAATTCCTTGTTGTGGTAGTATGTATTCTTAACAACAGGAGGAAAAAAGAAACAACGTGAGCTAAATTATTCAATACACCTCATTGTGGATGGGATTTATTCTCTTGAGTCCATGGCTATTAAGATTATCTGTTTAGATGATCTGTATTTCTGATAGCTATTTCTATATAGCTTTATAATTTGCCCAAGAGGTTTGTTCAGGGGATGGCTAAATGTATTTTTTATTTGGTGGAACAAGGTGAGTCTTAATCCTGGTTATCTGAGCCCCAGGCCCTTCCAGGTCCACTATCTTCCAAGGGCCAGTAGAGCTGATGTTCCCCTCCTTGTGGCATCATCCTGGGGGTATTTATTTAGGCAGTCATTTGATACACATTGACCTAACTTACCCTCTTGGCGAAGGATTTAGTGCTTAGGTTGCTGCTGCAGAATCCATTTTTTCAATTAAACAAAGAGCAGTTAAGTTCCTGTTGTGCTTCGGGTATTGTTTTAGACTTGGCAATTTTTTGTGTTAAAAGCCAGAATCAGACTGTTCATGGGCTGAGGCAGCTCCATGTCCACAGAATTAGAATGCTAAAATGTCAGTTTTGAAGGGATCTTAGAGATAATCTAATCCAGGGGTCAGCAAGCTTCTTCTGTCAAGGGCCAGAAAGTAAATATATTAGGCTTTGGGGGCCACATATGGTCTGTGATGCACGTTATTCTTTGTTTTTTACAACCATTTAAAATTGTAAAAATCATTCAAACCTGGAGGTAGGAGCAGAGACTAGATTTGGCTCATGAGCCATAGTTTGTCAACCCCTGAGCTAATAGATTCTCCTCATTTTACCAAGGAGGAAGCTAAAGGCCAGAGAGTGAAACTCCTATCCCCTATCCCCACCCTCAGATCACAGAACTAGTTCTTGACACAGCTGGATTGGTGACACACTTAGTAAAGGATTTTGGAGGTCAGGCCTACACTTCATACTGCCTTGTCACTTTGCATATGTGTAGCTTTGGTCCTGAGGGAAGTATGAACCTTAGTTAACTGTTGAGTCATGGGTGGCTACCACATTCTAGGCACTGTGTTAGTGGTCTGAGGATGCAAAATTAAGTACGACAAAGTCCCAGCTCTCAATCAGCTTAGTTGGTGCTGCAAGCAGGTAAGATGGCAGTGTGGAAAATGGCATAGAGAGA
This sequence comes from Mirza zaza, assembly GCA_008750895.1. Classification (NCBI taxonomy): domain Eukaryota; kingdom Metazoa; phylum Chordata; class Mammalia; order Primates; family Cheirogaleidae; genus Mirza; species Mirza zaza. The sequence goes on along the minus strand of VSMD01100090.1, from coordinate 1,085 downwards.
CAAGTAGTGGCTACCATGGAAGCACAGGAGGGCACTTCTCCCTCAGTGACTGGGGTGCCTCGGAGAGGGGATAAGTGAATGAATTCATTCATTGTACCTTCCCCACTTATGCTCTGGAAGCCTCTGCCCAACCTAAAGTAATGATATAAGGGTTTGGCTTCCCCCACAGTTGCTTGTTTCTTTCTTTGGGGACTGATACCTGTGCATATCCCATATATGCCTGGGTGGGTAATGAGGTTTAAGGAACTAAAATGAAAAGATTCAAACAGCTACTGGAGAAATATGGCTTATTTGGCAGTTGCTTGTTTCACTAGTTTATCTGAACAGTGCCACTGAGACACATATGAAACCGTGTGAGATCAGTCATGGAGCCTTTTAATATTCTAGAGCTTGAAGGGTATAAGACACCCTTCTCATTTGTAGGCATTTGAAAAATCTCTTAAAATAGGGAAACACATGAATATTTGTTTGTAACACAAAATAATTAGGATCACTTAGGTACACCTCTCATTTAACAGATTAAGAGCATGAGACTCAGAGATGCAAAGTTACTTACTCTGGGTCACACAGCTAATTCATAGAATCTCAGGGTTTATTTTAGACTAAAAGAAAAGGATATCTGGTTTAACCACCCAGATAATAATAAAGATTAATAATCATAGTCAACATTTATCTAAAGTTACCATGCTATGTACAGTAATATATATGATCTTAATTCTGACAGTAACCTGATGTAATAGGTGTGATTAACATCCCCATTTTAGGCCGGGCGAGGTGGCTCACGCCTGTAATCCTAGCACTCTGGGAGGCCGAGGCGGGCGGATTGCTCAAGGTCAGGAGTTCAAAACCAGCCTGAGCGAGACCCCGTCTCTACTATAAAAATAGAAAGAAATTAATTGGCCAACTAATATATATATATAAAAAAAAATTAGCCGGGCATAGTGGCGCATGCCTGTAGTCCCAGCTACTCGGGAGGCTGAGGCAGGAGGATCGCTTGAGCCCAGGAGTCTGAGGTTGCTGTGAGCTAGGCTGACGCCACGGCACTCACTCTAGCCTGGGCAACAAAGCAAGAATCTGTCTCAAAA
>VSMD01100085.1:0-14227 GCA_008750895.1 Mirza zaza | reverse complement strand
GGGAGAATAGGACATAAAAACAAATTCGTTTTTCCATACCACAAGGCATTTGTGCCAAGATGGCTATGTGTCAACATCAGGGAATCCCTCCTCCTGAGAGCCAAGAGGAAGTCTCTCAAAACTAGAAGGGGAAGGTGTTTTCCCCATATCGATCTAGCTTTGGAGACATTCTATTAGTGACATATGCCCCTTCCCCCAAAAAACAACAATGAAGTGTTCTGTGTGCTAACAACATAGCTTAAAAAAAAAAAGTAAAACAAAATTCTGCATTTTTATAAAACTTGATAAAAAATAGTATTTCAAACTGTACAGTCACCAGAAGTACACAGTTATCAAAAATGTACACACTTCACTTGGCATCTCCAGCACCTTCATCTTTCTGTGCCTGGTCTGTTTTGGCATCTCTGTTTTCTGCAGGGTTATTTCCCTCCTTGCCAGCATCAGCTTTTCCCTTTTTCCCTTTGGGTACCTTCTCTCCCTTCTTTGCAGGGGCCTTTTTAGGCTTGGGCTCTGGCTTTGGAGGAGCAGGTTTAGCAGACAACCTCGCGGATCTTCTCTGTGGTTCGTCCTTTGCCTTGGCTTTATCTCCTTTAGCATCCTCTTCAGCCTTTCTCTTGGGCATGGTGGCGACGGCGGCGGGACGTAGGCGCTGGAAGCGGGGATGCAGCGGCGCATGGGCTTTGGTCGTTCTCGCCTCCTCTTCTTCACACTGCTCCCTAAATTTATTCTTATGCAAGGGTGGAAAGAGATGGGGGCAGGGAGGGAAGGTGTGAAGGGAAGATGGGTTTCCCTGTGTGATGGGTGTGATGGCCTAATTATTTCTACTACATGCAAAGTACATCACTACTTCTAGGGCCCCCCAAAACACTTGGGCCCTTGGCACTGGACAGTGTGTGCACAGGAGAGGGCTGTCCTCTCTAGAGTAGTGATTGGTGATAACAGGTGATTCATGAGAAAAAAGTACAGGAGGTTACAGGGTACTGGATGGCTCAGAGACAGGTTGGAGAACCTTATTTTTTAAAAAGTTCTTTGGGTGGGCAGAGAGACTGGAGATAAAGGAGAGTGGAGTGGTGGGAGGGGCTTGGCTTCTCTATGTAAAAGGCTTTATAGGTTATTTCTATTACAGTACAGTCATGTGGGAATAAATGACTATTAATTTGATTTTTTGTGGAACTTTACAAAATTTATAACTCTCACTTGATAAGGAATTCAGTAATGTTCCAAGTGGATAAGTATGTTTATCAATAGATTCCCAATCCATTTTTACCTAAATGGTAGCTTGCTGTACACACTGTTCTGTACCTTGCTCTTGCTTTTTTTTTCTTTCTTTCTTTCTTCTTATTGTTTTTTAGAGATAGGATCTCACTCTGTCGCTTGTGCTGAAGTGCAGTGGTGTCATCATAGCTCACTGCAACCTCCAACTCCTTATCTCAAGCAATCCTACTGCCTCAGCCTCCCGAGTAGCTGGGACTACAGGTGTGCACCACCTTATCCAGCTAGTTTTTCTATTTTTTTGTAGAGACCGATCTCCCTCTTGCTCAGGCAGGTCTCAAACTCCTGACCTCAAGCCATCCTCCAGCCTTGGCCCTCCAAAGTGCTAGGATTACAGGCATGAGCTACCACTCCCAGCCCACCTTACTCTTATGAATTAGAATTGTAACCATAGACAACCAGGAAAAAATAAAACCCTGAGTATTTATCAAAGTGGATAGCAGTTAAATGAATTATACTATATCCATGAAATTGAATATCATGGGGACATTACAAATGATCATGCAAGCACATATTAGTTGACATAAAAATATATTCATTTTCTAAGACCAAATGAAAAGAGAAGCTTTTGAAATACAGAAGTGTGTCTGTACATGCACATGCATAGGTAGTACTTTAGGAAGATACACCAGCACACGGAAGTGCTTGTGAGAATCACAGTATAACAGATGATATGATGTTTCCTCATTTTTATGTGCATTTTATTATGTTTGGGATTTGCTACCATTTGAATTAATTACACATTTGATTATTTTATTTTTAATTATTTAATACTTTCACAGAATTTTAAAAATCAGCAAATAACAAAAGGTATATATTAAAAAGTCCCCATCCCACCCCAAATCTCTAGCCCTCTAGTTCCCATGCCCAGATTAGGAAACTTAAGATTCAAATTAATAAAGCAGGATTCTCATGATGTAGTGTGTATGTGGAGAATAGGGAGTGCAGTGTAAACAAATAAGCTCAGTATACTATTATCAGAGGTAGTATGGAAATCCATTCTTCCTGTGAACCAAGTTCTCTCTAACCTGTTCAGGGTCTCAGATTTCCCCCTACATCTGGCTGTCTTTACTGCCCCCTTCAGGTCTCAGTTTATAAATCTCTTTTTCAAAGAGGCCACCCTAAACTAGGAGGGATTTTCATCCTGTGTGATGTCAAGGCACTCTGAATTTCTGTATGTCAGAGAGCACGTACACACTTTGCTGTAGTTTCCTTTTGTCTTCTGTCTATTAGCAGACAGCACAAACCTTGTGCATTTTTGCATCCTAGAATGGAACACAAAGCCCAGCAGGCAAGTTTGAGAAAACTCTATCTCAAAGACTGATACAAAAACTTTGTCTGCATCATTTCCTCATCATCCAACATCAATTAAAGCCATTTGAAATGCACAAATAAAGGAGTTGACTCTTTAGCGGATAGAAAATGATGAAAATTCATTACTAAAATCCCAAGTGGGCCAAGATCTTATTCAGGTTCAGAAAAATGTAATTGGAAATAGAATTTGGGGGCTGGGGATTTCTGGGAATGGCTTTCTTGCTCCTAAAAAGAGACACATAGGGGAAGTCAGCATTCTTTTTCTTTTATTTTAAGAAAACACGTTGGTTTCATTAGTCAAGGTGCAATCAGAAAAACAAAACCAGTAGGAGATACATATATGCACACACAAACACTTTCAAGGGATTGGCTTACTTGATTGTGGGGGCTGGCTAGGTGAGTCTGAAATCTGTAGAATAGGCAGTCAGGAAGTAAAGATCACAAGCAGGCTGGAACCTCCCCAGGCATAGGATGAAGCTGGTTTCTACAGGTGCAAGTCTCTCTTTTCCCAAGGAAGGGCTAAGCCCCTTTTTGAAGTCATTCCAACTGATTAAGTCAGGCCTATGCAAGACAATTCCCTTAACTCAAAGTCAACTGATTAGGGTGTTCTAGTACATCTGTGAAATACCTTTGCAACAGCACCTATATTAGTGTTTGAATAATTGGGAGTGGTATGTAGGACATACAATGGCGGCTACTTCTCTTCCATCTTCTATGTCTCATGGGAGATTATCTCTAGTAGCCCACTTATGTGAAAACATAATAGAAAGTGAACTCTGGGGAGTGTAATTTAATCTACCCAGTTGACACACCACAGGGCTATTATATCCTCCATAGAGTATGTCATCAAGGTGTTTTCCCAAAACTTGCTGAGAGGTAGATTTATGTTAGGAGATGAACAAAGGAATAACAAAAGTTTATTTCTTCCATGTTTGGGGCAGCCTTCTTTTTCTGCTGGATACAGTTGTACCTAGACGTGATGCTCAGAACTCTTATTTCAGAGAAGAACATCTCCCCATCCCTGACTTGTGAACAGACTAGAACTCCAGGGATTCCCTCCACACTGATGTATGGCTGGCATAGGCACAATGTTAATGGCTCTTCCTGAGCCATGGCAGTTATTCTTGGGTCCCCAAGATTTCTGTTCAGGTAGAGGAGGAGGAGTACTGTTAAACCTTGAGGCCCCATCTTGATTGGATAGATTGAATCTCAGTGATAGCATGTCTAGTTTATGCTATGGCACATAAATCCTGTCCTTCAGAGAAAACACAGGACTTCACTGCTAGTGGAGGATAAGTTTGAAAATCTTCAATTGCACTATTTTCAGCAGACCTATGTTCAATCAGAACAGAGGAGGTTCTGCTTATTTTGGGTTTACTACTAATACCTTATATTGCCTCTCCAGCTCCTCCCCCATCCATTTTCTCAGACATGGAAATTTTTGCTCTCTCTGAACCCCTTTTGTAGGCACCTTAATACCAAAAGTGATCACTAAAATAACAGATCTTCCTTAGAAGGTAGCAGGAAAGGGAAACAATTTCTTTCCAATCTCTCAAAAGAAAACATTTGTTAGTTTTATAATATAGTGGTAATCAGATATAGTACCCCTGTTACCTTTGAATTTTTTAAGAATTTCACAATTATTTATTTTTCATTGGATTTATTTTTAGTTATAGTCTATGCCATGGGATATTGTTTTTTCATTCTTGATCATGATGTGAGGTTTTAAAATAATGCATTTAAATTAAAAATTTATATGATTCGAATGGAAATATTAATCAAATAATTTTTCAGGTGGTACTTGGACATATAAAAAATCATAAAGATGATGTGAATGATCAAGATCTGGGAAAAGCTACCTTGATTCATGGTGTGCAGTGAGTACTGTGATGATTACCACCTGCCATGACTCAGTGAAAGGATCAGAATTCATCCCCCTCAGTATCTCACAGCTCACCAGAAGAATTAATCTGGTGCTTGCTACACAAGGCCACACCTTGGTACTATTAATGGCTAGCTTCAGACTGGGTTGGGGGCTAAGGTTAATTAATTAATTCAACAAATAGTATGTTTATCAGGTCTCAACCAATGACACGTATGTTGGATCTGTAAAGACCAAAGAAATATGGTCTTTGTTCTGTTCACAGAAACAGGGGAGTGCAAAGAAGAGTGGGAGAGAAGTGAGCTAGACAGAGAAGATGTGGCTACAGAAGTTGGAGAAAAACCCACAGACCTCTCTCTTGGGAGTATGAACATGCATACCTGTACTTGACAATGCCATTGATCACTGGGTTCACACCCTCATATATGTCTATGTAAACCTGAATTCTATTTATGTCTCTTATCTACAAAATAAAATATTTGAATTAGCATACCTATGTCCATCCATCACTCCGCATTTGGGAATCTGTCAGTGAATTATTCAGTTCAATCCCATTGTGAGGAAAATCATGCTACTGTGTTTCCCTGAAAATAAGACCTACCCATAAAATAAGCCCTAGCAGGATTTCTAAGCATTTGCGCAATATAAGCCCTACCCCGAAAATAAGACCTAGTGATGGACGTGGCTACACAGCGTATCTGCACAACCCATGCATTTCCTCTCGGAGCAGTAAAGAAGATGAGCAGCCCTTCTCATCTCCCTCATGACAGCTCTATTGCTCGACATGAGAGATTGGGGCCAATGGTTCTAAAGGAAATAGAGTTACAAGAAATTCAGGATGGAATTCAGGGTTTGGAGAGTTATGATGATGTTCCAGAAGAAGATGACTTAACTATATTTGAATAAATGTATATTGCTGTACCGTACTTAAAAAAAAATAACACACCCCCTGAAAATAAGCCCTAGGGTATCTTCTTGAGGAAAAATAAATATAAGACCCTGTCTTATTTTGGGGGAAACACAGTAAAAGGTATACTCAGATACCTGAAGAAGTCAAGAATTTAAGAATACACTGGCACTGGAAGTTGGGAGAAGCATGAGACTGAAAGACGGAGTTCCTTCTCTTAGTGAAGAAAATTGGAGTTGAAAGATGTTCTCTGATCACTTGTTTACCATATATTATTACCAACTAACAAATAACCAGTACAATAACATCTAAACTTTATTGGAACATTTTATATGTAAAATGTTCCATGTTCTTCATGGAATAATGTTTCCCCAAGTACCTCCAGGGCACTAGGTTCCAGGCACTGCAGGCACACATGATGACTCAGGTTGGTCCCAGGCTCAAAGAGTTCACAGTCTAATGGACAGAGAGACACACCAATAATTACAGTACCCCTGAGATAGGAAGCAGGAAAGCCGTGAGAACAGGAGATGCTGGGGAAACAGAAATGGGCCCTTTTAATTCATGTGGTCTCAGTAGGGGGCTGGTTTAGGAGGTAGGCACTATTATGATCGCCGTTTGTCAGATAAGGAGTGAACAGAGAATATTTCCCAGTATGTTCAAGCGCTCAATAACACGTTCCTTTAAGGAATGAATGGATGTTAAGCAACTTGCTCAAGAAAACACAGCTAGCTAGTGTTGGAATCCTTTTCAATCCCAGGTCTGCCTGCCTCAAAGCCCTGTGCTGCTGATAAGGGAAACCCCCATCTGTTACTTGGCACATCAGGCACCAGAGACCCCCACCCCTCACGGAAGACCCACATCAGCATAATGCTAACTGTTTCCTGGCCCATCAACTAGTCTATTGCCTGGCATCAACATAACACTAAACCTATTGCCTGGCACATCAACATAATATTAACCTATTGCCTGACACATCAACTAACCTACACCTGGTACTCCACCACTTGGACCATGCCAACTTAATGAAAGTGGGAAAAATTGGGTAGACAATGCTCAGAATTTGGTGGTGAGGCCCCTCTGAGCAAGCCAGGGAATAAACTTTGATTCTCCATATGACGTCACTGCAGAACTGCAGGTGAGGACCTACACAGGTTCCTTAGCCGTAGCCGTGGAACCACAAACGGTCACTCTTCACTCACTCAGACAGGCAGAGGTTACACATTCCCACCCTGGAGATTCCCTGCACTCAGGAGGTGATCAAGCTCCTCTTCTATCCTCTGATAGGCCTGACTCTGACAGGTCCCGGGACCTTACCTGGTCTGATACCTCCAGACCTGATTAGACTTGTCCTTGCGAGTTCAGGACCCCACAGCTGACGGGAGCTCCCGAGGAGCAAAGATATTCCGCAAAATGGCGGTTGGCGCTGGTTCGCTTCTGTCACCGAGGTCCCACCGGTCACCGTGCCCAACCCTGAACTGCGAACCGGTGGCTTCAAGGGGCCAGCGCAGTTGGTTTTCCCGGTCAGGGAACCAAAATGTTACAGCAAGTGTTACAGCAGGTGGTCCCGAGGACTAACCAAGTGGCACAAGGAGAGTCAGAGAATCAAAATTTATTTCGCTAGCATGCTCAGAGGGGCTCACCACCAAATTCTGGACACCGTCTACCTGATTTTTCCCACTTTTATTAAGTTGGGGTGGTCCGAGGGGTGGGGTACCAGGTGTAGGTTAGTTGATGTATCGGGCAATAGGTTAATATTATGTTGATGCACCAGGCAACAGATAGAGTGTTATGCTGATGCCAGGCATAGACTAGTTGAAGGGCCAGGTAACAGGTTAGTATTAAGCTGATGTGGGTCTTCCCTGAGGGGTGGCGGTCTGCGATGCCTGATGCCTCTAGTAACAGATGAGGGTTTTCCTTATCTCACAGACCTCTCTCTTTCCTAATAATGTCACTTGCTGTAACCACTATAACCCTCACTTGCTCTGGATTTGTTTGTTTTAATTTCTTAAAATCAGCTAAATATTGTGTGGTCTGTGATCAGGAGATAGTTCCCAGGGATGGAATGCTATAAATCTCTGGAATGGTGACTGCTGTTAACACAAAAGAAGCCAAATTCTGTAAAATTTAAAGAGATTTATTTTGATCCAAATTTGAGGACCACCGCCTGGAGCCATGCCAAGAAGCCTTGAACATGTAAACTAGCTGTGGTTGGGTTACAGTTTAGTTTTATACATTTCAAGGAGACAGGAATTACATGTAAAATCATAAATGAATACATGGAAGACATACATTGGTTTGTCCTAAAAAAAGGTGGGACATCTCAAGGGGAGGGGCACCTTACAGGTTATAGATGGGTTTAAAGAATCTTTGACTTGTAATTTGTTAAACAAATGAAGTTTTGTCTAAAGTCTTAGAATGTGTTAAGATAAGGAGCTGTAAATCAGAGACAAACTACTGGTGATATATTTGTTGTATAAATTGAGGACCTGCAGGTTTGTCTTGCACTGTCCTGGGCCTGTTAATGGATTAGAAAGGATGTCTCCAAAAAGGGAGGGGAGATGTTTAGGAATGTCTGACCTCCCATCTCATGGCCAGCAACTCAGTTTTAGGGTATCCCCTTGGCCAGGAGGCGGTCCATTCAGTCAGCCAGTGTGTGGTGGAGGAGCCTCAAGATTTTATTTTAGTTCACACTGCACACAGAGAAACCCTGGAATGAAAGCTCTGGCTGCTTGTGACCAGTACTGGGCTCTGAGGTGGGTCTCTCCCTTCCCCTTTCCTGGGCCACAGCAGCTCTGGAGAGCTGCTCTGAGGATTGAACCTCACAGAGGGGGCAGTGAGAGAAGGGGTAGCTGCAATTTCTAAGCCTTTCACAATGGGTGAGGCATCAAACTTCCTAAGAAGATGCTTCTAAAATCATGGTTGGTTTCTGAGCTGTCTATTCTTTTCCCACTCATTAAAAAGTTAGGTAGAAGGACTACAGGCCTCTTGGATGTAGGGCAACTCCTTTTAGTGCTGACTCAGAGGGTCCTTGCATATTATAGGGGTGCTTGATCCTATTGGATTTTTAGATTGCCCAGGTGGAAGTGGGGTTGCCAGAAAGATGGTGATCTCATCAGGAATGCCTTGGCCTACTTCGCAATTCTATGGAAAGGATGCCATAATCCTGGCCTGAAGCATTTATCTCAGTCTGTGAAATGCAAAATGTCTAATTATTAATACAAACAAGATCTGTTCTCCCACCTTTACATGCCTGTCCAGTCCAGGCCTATCTAACTTTAAAGCTCTTTCTCCTTTCTGAAGTGAGAGCTTCCAAGTATGGAGCATGGAAAACTGGTGACACCCACAACAATTTTAGTGCTACTTAGACATCAAAAATTTAGTAATAATATATGTGTTTTATCTGGCAGTAAACACAGCACATCATGGCCACACCAAAATCTTTGTGAGGTGATAAGGAATATCATTGACATTATGTACTCCATGGAAAATGACCACAAAATGTCCTTCTAAGATCTCTGATCTTTCCCCCAGATTTCTTCCCCTATTGGCAATTGCCTAGGTTTTTTTCTCTCACTTTAAATCCTCAATCCATTATCAGACTTCTTGTTTCCCCAAAAATAGAAGCCACCCCCTTGTCTTCCCCCTCTGTCATCTGTTTTTACAGAAACACAATCTAAGCTTTCAATTTTCATTCTCTCTACCCGAAACTATTTGTGTCCTCTGGACACAATCTTTGGATGACAGCAGGTTATTGTAAACAATGATTTTTTTCTCTCGAAGAAAGCACCCAAACAAATTTCCTTGCCTCCAAGAGGCAGAAATTATAAGTACAATTTAGGAAGAAAAACGCTATACGTCATCTCGGTGGGTGTCCTCAGCATTTTGCCTCAAGATCTAGGGAGAAGTCTCAGGGATGAGAAATTAGCTGATGGTGTTGATAATGTTAAGAGGATGTAAACTCTAGAAAGCTGTGTTGGAGAGAATATTTCTGGACAATTAAGCTAACAACTGTCTGCACTGCCTACTCAGCAGTCTTTGTGGACTTTGACATCACGTAATTGTGGGTATTCTTTCTCAATGTGCAGCAAAGGTGTTACATTGTAGATGTTCCCAGGTCTCAGTTTACTCATTTTGAGAAATGCAAATGGTATTATGCATTCTGAGTTGTTTTATGAGGATTGGAAGAGAGCACACATGTGAAGTGTTTACCAGTGTGGAAATCTATTCATTGAATTCTTCTTATTTCATTTTGATTTAAAAAAAGACTGAAATGAATAAATAAATTTAAAATAAAATTTTCAATGAAAGTGTAAAAACCTTTTAAATATTTTGATTGTATTTATTTTTGCAGTTATCTTTGTTACCCTGATTTTCCAGTTTTATAGTTGCATAAATTATTTTTGATGAATTTCAATTTCAGAAATCATTCAGTTTCACTGGAGTTATTAGAAAAAACAGCACAATGGTATCCAGAATTGTCAAAATTCTTTAAAGTGGTGACTGGATGACTGAGTTTCAAGAAATGCTAACCCAAGTTACGTCCTGTGGTGTGGACTGTGCCAGCTATGCTAAGGGATGAGACTGAAAAATGAGAATTCTCTTCTCCCTCAATACTTTGTAGTGCTATAGAAAACTTTACTTGGCATCTAACACATAGAAGCCAAATTATGGTACCTATTGTAGTAATTCCAGATTGGAAGAGAGTTTTCTTTCGCTATGAGTACCACAGTAAAATATCAATTAATTCAATAAACATTCGATAATGCTTACTGAATTTCAGTCTGGATTTCCTGACATCTCATGGATGAGGCTGCCGCATACACAGAACATAAACCTAGGACTATACATGATGAATTAGAAATATTTGCCTTGCACAACATGAAGACAACTACCAAGAAGAAGAGGATTAATTCAAATAGATTGAAAAGGAGTGGGCAAAGGAGTAGGAGGAAAACCAGGAAAGTCATCTCCTTGTGAGTGTGAAAATGTTCAGTGATGTTGACAGTTTTACCAATTATTGGTTTCACATATTGAATTCTGTCAGAATTTAATCATCAGAACCATATCTATGAATTTAAACTCTAAAATAAAATAATACAATTGGCAGGTTTGTATTAACAATTTCTTCTTCCAACAAGTATTTATTAAAGACTCATTGTGTATCACACAATTTGTATTTGAGAAGTTTTAGTACATCATCTAATGGGCTGGCACCCTAAGGCCAGATGAGTGAGCAGGATGATAACAAGGTAACCAAGATTCATCAGGAAGCAAGTAAGTCAGGAGTCGAAGGTCTGGAGGGTTCTAAACACAGGATGTGGAGGAAAAGCCCAAATCCCCCTCTAGGTCAAGGGTAGTTTGGATACAGTAGTGGGATAATAGCTATCTTTTCCTGAGGGATGGTTCACACAATAAACATTTACTAAACACAATTGGGCTCTTTGGACACAAAGAAGACCCAAGCCAAGGCTACAAAGTACTTCTTGCCTAGTGGGCAGACAATTAAGCAGAAATGTCATTACCAAAAATTTTTGATGAGGGCACTCAGGGGTAAAGAGATGAGGCACTGGAAACACAGAGAGGCCTGAGGAGTGAATACCAGGCAGAAGGGTGGGTAGTTGGGTGTGATTAACATGTAAAAAGGCTTAACTTGATCAGGTACACAGAGATAAATAGTGGTATGGTCAGTTTTCATCACTGGGTCAGTCTGACTCCAGTGCTCTCTAAGTTTACCTTACCCCAAGTTCATGCCTGTAACAATGCCATTTGCTTTTGTTCAGAACTTAAAGGTACACTTCCCCTGTCTCTGTTGTCACCTTCCATGCTACTTTCTCCTTTCAGACTCACTAGAAAATGAGGTAGTTGACCCCAGCCTGTTGGCTTCAGAGCAGCAATTTTGAGATCTGACCTGGCACTTTACAGGGACACTCTTCTCTGCTGAGTGCTGAGATTTTTCAGGTGTGAACCCTGTTGGAAGCATAATGCATGCCTCATCAGGAAGGGCAGGTATATCCCAGCAAGTATAGGGTAAGCAAAGTGTTGTCATGGTGAATGGAGACCTTTTCCAAAGGTCTGGCTTTGGAGACAGACAAACCTGGATGTGAGCCCCAGCTCCATCACTTACCACCCAAGTTACTGAACGCCTTTCAGCTTGTTTCCTCATCTGAAGAAAGCAGAGGGTGTAGGGTAAGGTTGGGATAGAGAAAATGTACTCATTGAGATTATCTGTTTATGTTTTTCTGTTAGACTGTGAACTCCCAGAGGACAGGGGCCCTCTCTGAGTCATTTCCGTGGACAACTCCCAGAACCAGCCTCAGCACATTTTCAGCTGGAGCAGCCTCAGCACATTTTCCTTGCATGGGCTGAGCATGGTGGCTCATGCCTGTAATCCTAGCACTCTAGGAGGCCGGAGTGGGAGGATCGCTTTTATAACAGGAGATTGAGATCAGCCTGAGCAAGAGCAAGACCTGTCTTTACTAAAAATAGAAAGAAATTAGCTGGACAACTAAAAATATATAGAAAAATTAGCCAGGCATGGTGGCTCATGCCTGTAGTCCCAGTTACCTGGGAGGCTGAGGCAGAAGGATTGCTTGAGCCCAGGAGTTTGAGGTTGCTGTGAGCTAGGCTGATGCCATGGCTCTCTAGTCTGGGCAACAGAGTGAGACTCTGTCTCAAAAACAAACAAACAAACACCAACAAAACACATTTTCCTTGCACGGAGCTGAATCAGGCCTCAGCTGTTTCTGCTCCAAAGCGATGATGCTTATTTTGAAGATCCTTCCTTGCATCCTAGAGGTCTATGGAATCTGCTCATGTGCCAATGTCAGTGAGAATCTCCGCAGAAGAAGGTACATTTTGCTCCATCGTGACTTTTGCCATGCCTGTTTCTATTTGAGGTTTTGAGCTACATGGATAGAGCTAAGCTGGAAATAATTCCTCACTCTGCCTGCCATGTTAAATTTTATACACAGACAATTCAAGAGGCAGGCTGCAGGCCTTTTGAAGATTTAAGGCTTTATTGGCAGAAAAACTGAAAGAAGGGGAACAGCAACAGCTTCTCTTACTACATCAGCCACTGGCAGGCCATAATATGCCTAACAGAGCCCTCTTACCATTGTGCTATAAATAGTGGTAACTTGTCTGTCTCATTCGATGACCTGTGAGCTTCCAGAGGCCAGTAAATGAATTTTTTCTGGTTTATTGCTCATTTTATCCCTAGAAGACATGAAAATGCCAGGCACGTGGAGGAGATCCAATAAATGTTCCTTGAATAAATGAATAACAGCATCTATGAGGGGCCCCGCCCAGAAGATGGCGGATGAGAAACACAGCCAGACAGAGTGTCTCTGAAGAAAAGACAGATTCTAGCAGAAGTTAGAAGAAAGAAGCAAGAAGACGAGCCTACATCGGATGAGGGTTGGCAGGAGGAGTACCTGAGACCACGGGAGACTCCACAGGAGGAGGTCGCGGAGGAGAACTGGAGGCTGGGACCCCCGGAGCGGCCCGGAGACCAGCGGGAAGGGTAGGTGGATCTGCCGTTTCCCCTCCCCTGCATCCCGGACTGCTGGTGGGCTCCCCAGCAAGCGGAGAGACCTGCGGACACCAGCCCAGCGACAACTGCCGCCAGTGAGCGGTAGGTCGGTGGCGGACGCGGCGCCAGGCTCCCAACTCCCTCAGGCACCTCCGTGTGCACAGACCCGAGCCGCGTGGCAGACGCCATATTGCCTCCTCCTCCCCTCCCCCGACCCTACCCGCGGCTGCCCAGAGAGACAGAAAGACAATACAGCCACCAGCCGGAGGCACCTACAGGGAACGGGACCTTCTCTTTTGGGGCCCTACAGCTGACTAAGGGGAACTCAGACTGTGAGCTCTCTGCCCGCCAGCCCTCCCAGGTGCTGCTGGCACGGTGATCCGAGGAGAACTGAGCAGAGCCTGAGGTTGAGAGACATAGACCCAGCTTGGGCTCCCTGTGGGTGAATTGGGACAGGCACGTGTCTCCCTGGTGGGGACAAAGTTTGAACTCTGGGACCCAGAGGTCAGACCTGCAGACCACATCCGTGCACCGAGACCTCGCATTGCCCGGGGCACAGAAGAGATATACGTGAACAGCCTGCTGAGGTATGTGTGCCTTCAGGGGCAGATCGGTGTCCTAGAGGGCAACCCTCCCTCCAAAGGGAGGCCATGCACCGAGCCCAGGTGGCGTTCCTGCAGCAGGGAACCTCCCCGCCGGCATCACAGCCAGGGGAGGCCTGGTGGCGTGTTGTCTGGCCTGCTGACAGAGTCCCAAGAGTAGCCGCGGACTTGGGGACAGTGGAAAGAGGCCAGGCCCGCTCCAGACTGCGGGTCTCGGACAGCCCCACCCCCACACACAGACTCTCTGAGCAGGGCCATTCCAGCCCCTCCCTGGCAGCTTTGCCTGGAAGCAGAGAACAGAACTTTGACCCATGCTGACAACATTGGTGGTGCCTGAGGGCGGGCTTACCCAACTCAGCTCCGCCCAAACTCTCCCCTAGACCAGTCCTCACTGAAGGGGAGAAAAGGACACACCTGGAAGTCCCAGGGCCCGACCCACCACCTGAGGCACTAGAGTTCTCTCTTCAGGAACAAGAGCTGATAACAGGACACAAAAACAACAGCCTAGCCTGTTCCTCCAAGCAAGCGCCACCTACTGACAGGGAGAGCATCCTGCACACCCTTTTCACGACACCTACTGACTCATTATACAGGGAGTGGTCGAATCTCACCCACAGACACCACCTACCAGCTCAGAAACTAAACAAGGCGTGTGAATACCCAAACAAAAACCTAAAGAAAAGAAACAACAACTGATCGACATGGGAAGAAATCAG
>VSMD01100083.1:0-10387 GCA_008750895.1 Mirza zaza | reverse complement strand
CTAGACAAAAATACATTATGTCTGAGGTCTGTTTCCATGCCTCTCCCGTAAGATGGCTAGAATGATATATTATCATATATTCTTTTAAAAGACAGAATTTGATTTACTGTCTTTTCATATCCCAGATGGTTCTTCTCAACTAATTAGCGACTCAAATAAATTGGGTGACAATTCTAAGAAAGCACAACTGATATATTAAAGAGTTAGTTGATTCCAAATAATGAGTGTCACATTGCACTTCTTGGCTCTTTTACTTATAGAGTTGCTCGCTCTCTCTCTTAATGAATTAGTGGTTTTGCCGAAACACTAAATTATCTTTGTTTAACCGAGGAGCAATAATCAAGTTGGCTTTTGATGCAATGGTAATTTATGGCCGTGCAGGTGATGGTAGCAGTATCCATCTATGATATTCTTTTATCAAGACTAATTCCGATGGCATATTTCAATTTAGCTCTCACTAAGGCATTCAATTTGCATTTAAAAGGAAGTCAATATAGGTTAGTAAAATAGTGTCGACTAATGAACTGTTCTGTTTGTATGGCCCTGCCCTTATTGCCATCAATCGTCTTAGACTGACACCCCCTACCCTGGCTGCCAGGCAAAGAGACATGTGAATGCCTCACAGTGCCGTACTCAGGTCTACTATTTTTTCGTCTATGCCAAATTAAGACACAATTATAGGCCGGGCGCGGTAGGTAACTCACGCCTGTCATCCTAGCACTCTGGGAGGCCGAGGCGGGCGGATTGCTCAAGGTCAGGAGTTCGAGACCAGCCTGAGCAAGAGCGAGACCCCATCTCTACTAAAAGTAGAAAGAAATTATTTGGCCAACTAGAAATATATAGAAAAAAATGAGCCGGGCATGGTGGCACATGCCTGTAGTCCCAGCTACTTGGGAGGCTGAGGCAGGAGGATCGCTTGAGCCCAGGAGTTGAGGTTGCTGTGAGCGAGGCTGATGCCACGGCACTCTAGTCCGGGCAACAGAGTGAGACTCTGTCTCAAACAAACAAAAAAAAGAGAAAGACTGGCGTCACTCCACGAAGTGGACTCCATCCTCCCCCCCGGTGCTCACTGCTTACCTGCCCTCTTGCACCCTGTGCTACCTTGAAGCTTTCTGTGTTCGCAGTCGCTGCTGCACCAGCTTTGGCGTTCCCTGCCTGGTGCCTTGTTTTCCAGGCTTCCCAGCAGTCCACAGCCCCTCCACCCCGCAAAAGGGCTCCTCCTGCCTTGACCAATCTCGGCTCAGCTTTGGCCACCGTCTGCGAGCTGTGGGGTTGGTTGTTGGGCCCAACGCGACGGGCGTCTGATCTCATCACCACTTGGGGTTTGAGAGGTGGCTGCATCCTGCAAGCCCATGGCTCTGGATTGCTACGGCTGGCCTACTTCCGCCACCTCCCCGGCACTCGGTGTGTCCTCGCCAGAGCCGGGGGATGCAGCCTCTCGTAGACACTCACGTGGATGGCGTGGGGCATGCAGGTGCGTGCTTGGGACTTCACTATTGGCTAAGTGAGTTCACGGTAAAGGGATGTGAGCTCTCGGCCCTTCCTCAAGATGATCCCTGTCTAGGACAGCTAGCTAAATTAGTATCGGTCACCCCGGTGTGATTTACACGTGAAACACCTAGAACATGGATGAGTGGAAACACCGTGGCAGGTGGGATATTAATATTGGTCACCCTGGTGTGATTTACATGTGACATACCTACAACATGGATGGATAGAAACACCGTGGCAGGTGGGATATTAATGTTGGTCACCCTGGTGTGATTTACACATGACATACCTAGAACATGGATGGATAGAAACACCGTGGCAGGTGGGATATTAATGTTGGTCACCCTGGTGTGATTTACACGTGAAACACCTAGAACATGAACGAGTGGAGACACCGTGGCAGGTGGGATATTAATATTTGTCACCCTGGTGTGATTTACACGTGACATACCTAGAACATGAACGAGTGGACACGCTGTGGCAGGTGGGATCCCAGTGAAAGGACACCCACTTCTCTCCTCTGCAGTCGGTTCCTTCTCTTTCCTACTCTTCCTCCGTCACTGGGTGGGTGGGTATGTCTGTTTGTGTCCTGGAAAAGCAGGGGGCAGATTCAGTTTCCGGGCTCCCCCCTATATCATGAGGGGTTCCCCAGCCCAGATGAAGAGCTCACCCTCTCTCTTCCAGGACTCAGGTCTTACTTTTCATTTCATAGCTCGTTACGTACTGTTTTGTGACACATTTTCCTTCTCTTATTTGACGTTTCCGGTGTTTATATCTTAGTTTTCAAACTGTTATTCTATAAGCTTCCAGTCACTCATGCAAACACGTTTTTTTTTGTTTTTTTTTTGAGCACCTATTCCGCTGGAGGCCCTGGGGAAGAAATGAGATCAGGACAGATCTCAGGCCTTGATTTGTCAGCCTGGAGGGGTCAGGCGTCCTCAGACTACAGCCCGAGGGCCACACGCGGCCCTCCGGGTGTTTTTGCCGCTGCTGCCTGTCCTGCTCAGCAGCCGACTGTCCCAGCCCCACAGTGCGCACTCTCCAACGGTCTGGGGGACAGTGGACTGGCCCCCTGTTTACAAAGTTTGAGGACCCCTGGGTTAGACCATCAATTGTAACCCGTGTGGCCTGTGGCTATAAGGGACAGACGGGGGGGGGGGGGGGGGGGGGGGGGGGGTGGCACAGGAGCGCAATGCAAAGGCTTCTTTATGCAGTCCCTGGTCCCTCCCATTTAGCAGCTATTCAATGACTTTTTTTTTTTTTTTTTCAGTCAGAGTCTCACTCTGTTGCCCGGGCTAGAGTGCTGTGGCGTCAGCCTCGCTCACAGCAACCTAGAATGCCTGGGCTCAGGCGATCCTCCTGCCTCAGCCTCCCGAGTAGCTGGGACTACAGGCATGCGCCACCATGCCTGGCTCATTTTTTGTATATATATTTTCAGTTGGCCAATTAATTTCTTGCTATTTTTAGTAGAGATGGGGGTCTCGCCCTTGCTCAGGCTGGTCTCGAACTCCTGACCTTGAGTGATCCTCCTGCCTCGGCCTCCCAGAGTGCTAGGATGACAGGCGTGAGCCACCGCGCCCGGCCACAATACCTATTAATACATGGAAAATGTTTACAAGTTTACCCTGAACGTGGGGACTCGATGCCCTTGGAATGAGCAGCAACGCAGGCTGGTCTCTCTCAGCAGGCGGTCAGGCTCCTCAGACTCCCAGGAGGGTGTGACACTGGGGGGACCCCTGGGTCCCCAGTGGGGACCCTCAGCACCGCCCATGCCCAGCCTGGACCAGGTAATGTCCCTGCCAGCTGCAATGTCCTTGCTGCCCTGAGAGCAGCTTGACCCCGTGACCCAGAGCTTCATACGTACTTGAGGATCTATCCATGCCAGGGGTCCTCAGACTTTGTAAACAGGGGCCAGTCCACTGTCCCCCAGACCGTTGGAGAGTGCGCACTGCGGGCCCCGGACGAGTCGGCTGCTAAGCAGGACAGGCGGCGGCGGCAAAAACACCCGGTGGCGGGCCGGATACATGTCCTCAGTGGGCCGCGTGTGGCCCGAGGGCGGTAGTTCGAGGAGGACCCCTGATCCATGTACTGAGGGGCCCTCCCTTTTCTTTGTTGCCCGGGTCTCCTTGTTTTTCACCTTTCTCTTCCTTGCCAGGGTTGGCTTTAAAGAGCAGGCCTTCTGGCTTTGATGGAGATGTATTTTAGGAACGAGGGAAACAAAAAGACAAACTTTTTTTTTTTTTTGCTTTTCCTTCTCAATTAGACTGCAATTCTGGTGATTTTGTGAAGGCTTGATTGAGGGAGGACAAGTTTGCAGGCCGCGACACCGTGATGGCAGGTCTCCCATTCACGATGCCTGTTCCGCACGTATGTATGCAGCTCTTCGAGGCAACCCTGGAGACACTTGCTCCTTCCCCTTGAAGTTCCAGAAAATTCCCTGCGACGGTCCCGGGACAAGGCGCCTTCCAGCTCTCCTCCAACCAAGAGCAGCAGCTGCCGAGGACAGGCGGAGAATGATGTCACTCTGGTCTTTCACTCTTGACAGCCGTCCTCAGCTGTGATGAACAGAAGCAGCAGGAACCGTGGCTCGCCGTTAGCCTGGAGGAGACACGGCCTGAGGTTCATGCGTTAGCGCCAGGCCTGTGTCCCGCGGGGACCTCGGGGTCAGGGAGAGCCCACCTGCCTGCCGGTAGCCGTGACAAACGATCGCCAGCGAACTTCGCTAATTCGGTTTCCAGTGACAATATTCAGAAAAATATTAGACATGCCTTACAGAATCATGAATGTAACCTTCGGTGTCCAGTAGCTTTTCTCCCAATACCTTTTTTTTTGAAGTCACATGGTCCCCTTAATTACCTGAACTTCTTGACATACTAATTAGCTCTGATTTAAAATAGCCATTATTTTTAGAGTTAAGCTTTGTGAACATTGTCTAATATTATTATGTGACCATTGACATGACCAGGGGAAAGTGAGATAAGGAAGAGAAGACGGCACTAATTAAGATGAGTGATTTGGTGACAAAGTCGAACTAGAGCGGTTGGTAGCGCTTCAGCATGTGATAATGTACAGTATTGGCAAAAATTTATCTTTCAAACTCAATGACTCTGCTCATCCCCATAGCCCCTCAATGTTAAGCTTTTGTTTTTATAGCTATTGGTACATGAAGTGAGAGACGTGAGAGTGAGTCCCGGGAAATCATCGCTCTGTGAGTTTAGAAACTTTGGCCTCTGAATGTCTTTTGAAACTAACTGCGTACGTCTTGGTGCTCTACTATTAAGTAACAAAGGGGAAAATTCAGAATGCATTCAATGGGGGGAATTTTTTTTTTTTTCTGAAGTATACAATAGGACCTAAGGCAAAATGTCTCTTCTTGTCCTTGGAAAGAGTGAGCAGCAAGCTACCAGTGGCGGCAGGAACAGGCTATTTGGAGGTTAACGAAATCGTGAATGTTTGCCATGACTAAAGTCAGCATTCCTTGTCCACTCAATGAGGAGCACATCTCCTGTGATAAAGACATTCCACACAATGCAAAAGAAGAAATTAGGCCGGGCACGGTGGCTCACGCCTGTAATCCTAGCTCTCTGGGAGGCCGAGGCGGGAGGATCGCTCAAGGTCAGGAGTTCGAAACCAGCCTGAGCAAGAGTGAGACCCTGTCTCTACTAAAAAATAGAAGGAAATCAACTGGCCAACTAAAAATATATAGAAAAAAAATTAGCCGGGCATGGTGGCACATGTCTATAGTCCCAGCTACTTGGGAGGCTGAGGCAGGAGGATCGCTTAAGCCCAGGAGTTTGAGGTTGCTGTGAGTAGGCTGATGCCATGGGACTCTAGCCCAGGCAAAAGAGTGAGACTCTGACTATATATGTATATATAAAATAAACAAATAAATAAAAATAAAATAAAAAATAAAGTAACTAAATAAAAAAATAAATGTAAATAAATAAAAATTAAAAGAAGAAATTAAATCATCTGGATGTTTTATCTAAATGGTTCTACCATGTGGATATAAAATCACTCAATACATTTTTTGCAACTATGTGTTTTAGGTGCTGGAGATTCATCAAGGAATAAGAGAGAAAATTGTTGCACTCAAGGAGTGTGTGTTCTAATAGTGGGAATAAAAACATAGATCGATAAATAATCAAATATCAGAAGGTGATCAGTGCTAGGAAGCAAGCCCAAAAGCAGAATGATGTCATAGAGAGTGGGGTGGGGGAGGGGAGGATTGCTTTAGACCAAGTTAATGACTCTTTCAGATAAAGCGAACATCAGGCAGGAGAACGAGAAGTCAAGAATGAACTTGAGGTTTCTGGCTTGAGCAACAGGGTGTAGTGCCTGTTACTGAGATGGGTGAAGGCTGGGAAAAGAGCAGAATTTTTTTTTAATTGATACATATTAGATGTACCTATTTTGGGGGTAAACGTGATAATTAGATACATTCACATAATCAAATCAGGTTAACTGAGCTATCCATCACCCTGAATATGTATCGGGGAAAGGGTAATGGATAGAAATCAAGAGTTCTATTTTAAACATGTTCAGTTTCAAATGGTTTTTAGACATCTAATCCCCTGTGCAGGCTTTTCTTTTCCCCCTCTATGAGTCTGCTTCCCAGGGAAAGTGCAGCTTTTTTAAAAAAAAAATGTCTAGGTTTTCAGACTGCTTATATCACTTAGGAATGCACCTGGTTTCAGGTAAGAAAATAGCTAACTAGAAATGCCTCAAACAAACAGGGGCTGGTCGTCTTCACATAAAAGCAAATGCAGAGACGTGAGGCTCGGAGCTGGAGGAGCTTCAGCCACGACATGAAGGTCTCTAGCCCTTCCCAAGCTCTCTGTTTCGCTATCCTTAGTGTTTCGATCATGGCCTGTGGTCATAAGACAGTGGTTGCCTCTCCAGACCTCACTGTCTTCATTTAAGTCAGGAAGAAGTGGGAAGAGTGATGTCAGAAACACTTACCTGTTTCTTTTTGTTTTTTATTTTATTTTAGCGTATTATGGGGGTACAAGTGTTAAGGTTACGTCTATTGCCCATGCCCTCCCCCCTCGAGACAGAGCTTCAAGTGTGACCATCCCCCAAACGTTGCACATCTCACTCGTTATGTGTGTATATACCCATCCCCTCCTCCCCCTCTCACCTGCCCGACACCCGATAAATGTTATTCTTATATATCCACTTAGGTGTTGATCCGTTAATAGCAATTTGCTGGTGAGTCCACGTGGTGCTTGTTTTTCCATTCTTGGGATACTTCACTCAGCAGAATGGGTTCCAGCTCTTATCTACCTCTGTGGAAAGCAATATGGAGATACCTTAAAGTGATACAAGTAGAAACTACCATTGGATCCAGCAATCCCACTACTGGGCATCTACCCAAAAGATCAAATGACACTACAGAAAAGACACCTGCATTCGAATGTTTATAGCAGCACAGTTCACAATCGCAAAGCTGTGGAAACAGCCCAAGTGCCCATCAATTCATGAGTGGATTAATAAAATGTGGAACATGTACACCATGGAGTACTATTCAGCTTTAAGAAACAACGGTGATCTAGCACCTCTTGTGTTTTCCTGGATAGAGCTGGAACCCATCCTACTAAGCGAAGTATCTCAAGAATGGAAAACCTTATCTGTTTCTAATTAAGAAAGCAAAAGTTGTCTTAGAACACTCTTCAGATTTCGATTTAGGGACTGGAGCTGTCACCTGACCACCCCTGGCTAGAAGGGAGCGTGGAAAGGAGACAATTTAGCTGATGCCCTGTGCAAGATTGAGGTTATATTAGCAAGAAACAGGGGAAAGCCCTTGCCGTTGCATAAGCAATTAACGACACGCGCAGGGCCCACTTAGGAGGCCTGGGAGAGGAGAAGGTGGGCAGGGGATGGTGCCACACACCCTAACACAGCTGGGGTTGAAGGATGGCAGGTGTAGACGCCAAGCAGAGCTTGAGAGCAGGCTGAGCAGCGGTCGCTGTCCCTCCTCAACGCTTACACCTTCCACTCCACCAGTTTTACCTAGCGACAGTTGAAGGAAGGCAAGATGTGGGCCACTCTGTCTTCTGAGGCTGCCCTTTAGGCATCTTCTTGTGGAACAAATTAGTTTATTAAATCAGACGTAATTGTCAACATCTTCCTTTTTATACAACGCTCTAATTTCCCTTATTTGAAGATCCCGTGCATTCTTGGGGTCAGGATGGTTCTTGGAAACACAGGTTTTTTCCAAATGCTGGGTGAGATCATCATTTCTGCACACACACCCCCACCTCCCAATCTCCAATTCTATCTTACATCAGGCTCAGTCTGCCATGCTTATCCCGTGGGTCGGAGCAAGAGTGGCTAGCAGCCTCTGTTATCTTGAGCTTGGGTATAATAGGGTGCATCACTCCCCATTAGGAAAATTGCCGTTAATTATGAACAAAAACATCTTCGACATGATGTATTGACTACATCAGGGGTCCTCAAACTTTGTAAACAGGGGGCCAGTCCACTGTCCCTCAGACTATTGGAGAGTGCGCACTGTGGGCCCGGGACGAGTCGGCTGCTAAGCAGGACAGGCAGCGGTGGCAAAAACACCGGGTGGCGTGCCGGATAAATGTCCTCGGCGGGGCCACACGTAGTCTGAGGACCCCTGGACATTGTCACTGCCAAGAATGGGGCGGTGATTTATGGAGGCCCCTTGGACGGAATATGGCAAAATGCGATGTAGACAAGGAAGCTCCTAAGTTTAGAAAAGAAGCACAGAGTATTGGAGATCTTGGTTTCCCTCTCTCTTTCAAAACACACGCACACATACGCTTTAAAAGGTGGAAGAAAAAAAAAAACCCAGCCATTTACGAAGTTGGAAAATAAATATAATTTAAAAAAAAATTCTGTGCCAGAAAAGATTTTAGGCCTCTTCGTTTTCATCCAGCCCTTTGAGCCTGGTGTTATAGGTAGAGTCTGCTCAGAACAGAGTTAAGTTTTGGAGCTGTCCACTTCGCTTTTGTACTTTCCTGTTTACTTTGAGAGCGATGTTTTCTTTGTGGCCAGGTCTACCCTGGAACTTTCCTAACCAGCACCCTGACCCATTAGAACAGGAATTCTAGAAGTAAGCAGTCCAGAGGCAATGCAGAGGCTTAATCATGCTATCGAGAACCTAGCTGCCTTCTAGACCCCTGCTTTACCGGTTTTAACTTATTGGCTTGTTGCCACATGGCTGCAGTATGTATAGCTCCAGACACCTGTCTGCATTCAAAATGAAAAGAAGGTATACATGTACCACATTTTACTAGCCCACTCATGTATTGATGGGCACTTGGGTTGTTTCCACATCTTTGCAATTGTGAATTGTGCTGCTATAAGCATTCGAGTGCAGGTGTCTTTTTTTTTTATATATATATAGAATGTCTTTTGGGTAGATGCCCAGTAGTGGGATTGCTGGATCAAATGGTAGATCCACTTGTATCGCTTCAAGGTATCTCCATATTGCTTTCCACAGAGGCTGCACTAGTTTGCAGTCCCACCAGCAGTGTAGGAGTGTTCCTCTCTCTCCGCATCCATGCCAGCATTTATTGTTTTAGAACTTTTTGATAAAGGCCATTCTCACTGGAGATAAGTGATATCTCATTGTAGTTTTGATGTGCATTTCCCATCAAGTTGGTTTTAACTGATCAACACTTAAGTGCACATATAGCAATAACATTCATCAGGTGTTGGGCAGATGGGAAGGAGGACGAGGGGATGGTATATACATACATAATGAGTGAGATGTGCACCGTCTGGGGGATGGGCACGCTTGAAGCTCTGACTCAAGGGGGGGGGAAGGGTAATATACGTAACCTAAACACTTGTACCCCCATAATAGGCTGAAATAAAAAAGAAAAAATAAAGAACTACTATACAATACAGAAAAAATAAGAATACACAGAAAAGGGCACTACACATTTTATATGCATTTCTACATATCTCATGTAAATTCATTTAAAAAAATTCTGGAAGGATGCAGACCAAAAAAAAAAAAAAAAAAAAAAAAGAAAAATGAAAGGAAGGAGAAAGAGTTGTACCAGCAACACCTTTTTTGCTTTTCATTAGCAAAGAAAAAGCTTCCCCAGAAATCCCCAAACTGTAAGGAAAACTGGGAAAAGGAGTATTTGGTCTAGGAAAACTGGAGTCCTGGAAGGATGAAACGAAGGGGAGAATAGATTGCTGATGCCTTGACTTGGCTGCATGAAGATCATACCAAGGACTGTGGGTTAAGGATGACGAGGATGTCCCCACGCAAGGGTAAGTGCGTCTTCCCAAACACACGCCCACCACGGCGGGACGCCAGGCTTGGAGGGCAGGGGTCCTCCCCAGGCAGACCTTGGGAACGCTGCTGTGTGTAAGATTGGAGCTGCCTCCGTGGCTTCATTCTCTGTGAACTTCGGCAATCCATCGGCGACTCCCATTCGGGGCTTTTGGGGAGCATCTATCTATCTCACTTTGAGCAAAGGCAGGGGAGATATCTGACCCTAGAGTCCACCTCTCTACCAAAGGAGCATAGAACACTCCGACACAGGGTGTGTGATATTTGCTCTTAGCTGCAGACCAAGCAATTAACACTATTTTTATCATAAAATGTCAAAGGGATGTTAATATAATCATCTGGGTTACAATAAAAACAAAAATCGCCACTATGTTCAGAACACTGACATTGTTTCCTTATAGACTAATGGGTATTTATGCTTGTTCTTTCCACCTCTTCAACCTCATTTTTTTTTTTTTGATTTTTTTTAAATTTTTTTTTATTTCAGCATATTATGGGGGTACAAATTTTAAGGTTTCAATAAATGCCCTTCCCCCCCGCCCCCCACAAGTCTGAGTTTCCAGCATGACCATCCCCCAGATGGTGCACATCTCACTCATTATGTATGTATATACC
>VSMD01100081.1:0-70474 GCA_008750895.1 Mirza zaza | reverse complement strand
GGGGGGAAAGGGCATTTATTGAAACCTTAAAATCTGTACCCCCATAATATGCTGAAATAAAAAAAAATGAAAAAAAAATACACTTTTTTGGGATAAGAAGAGAATCTTTCCCCTACAACCTCTCTCCTCTCACCCCACCTTCCCAGCCCCACCTGCAGTGATTACAAGTGTAAAGAACAAATTGAGGCCAGACGTGTTGGAAGGCCATGGTGGGTGGATTGGTCAAGGTCAGGAGTTCGAAACCAGCCTGAGCAAGAGCTAGACCCTGTCTCTACTAAAAATAGAAAGAAATCAATTGGCCAACTAAAAATATATAGAAATAATTAGCCGGACATGGTGGTGCATGCCTGTAGTCCCAGCTACTCGGGAGGCTGAGGCAGGAGGATCGCTTGAGCCCAGGAGTTTGAGGTTGCTGTGAGCTAGGTTGATGTCATGGTACTCTAGGCTGGGCAACAGAGTAAGAGTCTGTCTCCAAAAAAAAAAAAAAAAAGAAAAGAAAAAAAAGAAAAAGAATGAAAACGTAGAGAGAACTTCTGTGCCCTTGTCATTTCTCAAAGATGAATCACATTTAGCTGGGAACAAGATACCTGTGTGTCTGGAAGCTTTTCTTGAAAACCAGTGAAGAATCTCCCACAGCCACATTGTTCACAGGCAAAAGCTGAGTAGTGGGTGGGAATGAACATTCAGTTTGGTCTGGACTTGACCCTTGCGCCCAGGTGGGCAGCCTGGGCAACCGGACATGTTATCGACTAGTCCTTCGTTTTTTACCCTTTTGCTGGTCCTTAAATGGCTGCAACAGAATGCCATCACCTGATATACCATTTTTTCCAGACCCCAAAGAAGGTATGGGCCATTTATAAAATGTCACTATAAAATGTTTCAGTAAATGTGATCCCACTAGATTATCAAGACAACTCATGAAGGTCAGTATAACCATTTTAATTTTCATAAAATCAGCCATCCAAGGTCAGATAGTAAACGATAGAGCCAGAACTGAAAATCCAAGTCCCATGTTCTTACCACCACATTAAGTTGAACTGTGTCTCTCACATCATCACATTTTATGCAGGGTTTAGCATGCAGCAAACACAAAATAGGCCCACTATAGGTGACATTGTGAGAGAAAATTGACTTGTGTATTCACAGGTTTAGAGATCAGAAAGTACATATTACACAACACTGTGAATTGTCAAGTTTTTCTTATAGAAAACCTCCAAACCTTGGATAGAATCTCAATGTCTGAATTGCACAAAAAGTGAAAGGCTGGTAGCTATCAATCTGGGTTAAAATAATACTCCATAAAGACATGGAGAGGACTCAGGCTCAGAAGGATGAGGAAATGTTAGATGCGATGTGCAATAGCATAGCAGTTAGCAGGATCTGAGTTTGAATCCTCACTTTAATTGTGAATGCAGCCTAGTAAGTGCTATGTGCAGAGAAATCTGAAATATATCTCCAACCTGAATCCCTCCCTTGAATGCATCTGTCCAATTGCCTACTTGATATCTATCTTCATTGAGATGTCTAATCGGCAAGTTAAGCTTCACATTTTCTAAAATCAAACTTCCAATCTTCCCCTATGAACTTGCTCCTTACACACTCTTTATCAGCTCAGATAATGGCAGTTTCATCCTTTGACATGGCTAAGATGAGAAAAATAAAAACCCTCAAAGTCTTTCAAACTTTTCTTTATCTCACACCCACCATGCAATACACCCTCAAATATTCTTGGTTCCCTTTCACAGATATATTCCAGAAAAGATCACTTTTCATCATCTCTACCATTGCTACCAGTCCAAATCATCATCTTCTCTTGCCAGAAATATTGCAATATCCCCTAACTGGTCCCATGGTTTCCACCCTCTTCCCCCACAGCCTATTCTTAGCACAGTTATTAGAGTGCTCCTATTAAAATGTAGGTCAGATCATGTAAATTCTCTCATCAAAACCCTCAAGTGTCTTCTTGTGTCACTCAGAGCAAAAGCCAAAGTCCTGATAAGCATTCCAGGGTCCCCCATAAGCTCTCTGTCCTCACTTCCTACCTTTCACCTCTCATGCCTTCTGCTCCAGGTATACAGTCTTTTGTCGTCCCTCACACAAGGCATCTCTTGTGTCAGAGCTTTTGTACTTACTATTTCCACTGCTGGAAATTCTCTTTTCCCAGATATGTTTTATGGTTCAAATTCTCACCTCCCTCAGGTTATTTGCTCAAATGTTATCTCAGGGAAAACTTGAGTCTCTCCTGACCACCCTGTTTAAAATGGAAACACCCCACAGCCCCTATCCTTACCTCCTGTTTTATCTTTCATAAAGGTAGCATTTAGCATAATCTGATGTACTATATAACTTTTTGTCAGTTTCCCTCACAAGAATGGAGGAATTTTTATCTTCTCGATTCATTGTGTATTGCCAGATTCTAGAACATTGCCCTGAATATATTAATAGTAGGTATTTATAAATGTTGGGTAAATGACCCATCTGTGCCTCTGAGGCACAAGCAACGAGTGTTGCTCATGGTGGAACTATCCTTGGTGCTGAATCTTACTTTGTATGTAGCTAGCAATTGTGCTGACCTCATTTTGAGTCTTTCCCTTGAATTTACACAGCCCTTACCAGATTTCTAAACAGAGACTGGTCCAAGCCATTTAATACATTTTACATAGTCATCTCATAATGTTACAAAGTCAATACTATTAACTGCATCTTACAGCTGTGGAAATTGAGATTTATCAGAGTTAAGCAAAGAGCCCAGTGACTGCCCAGAGCACCATTTTCAATTATTGGGCCTGACATTTAAAAGGAAAAAATAACAAAGAGTTATCTCTTTGAGTTTATCTACCCAAAGAAGACAGTTTATCAATAAAGAACCTGTGAAACCATGTTATTTAAAGAAGAGTAGAAGAGATGAGAAAGTCGGGCTTGGAGACTCATAAGGAACTAGAGAGACCTCATCAAATTTTCCAAAGATTGTCATGCAAAAAAAGGTAGAAATGTGTAATGTATATTCAGAGGGAAAAATTGAATATTATGTCTGAAATACATACATTACAGGCAGGGCAAATTTTAAGCTCAATTTACAAAAAAGAAAAAAATACCAGTAGTGATTTACAGTGCCAGATGATGGAACATTTTGCTATTGAGGGGAGAGTGAAATAGGAAGCTTTCCACTTTTAGAAGTGTTCAAGCATAAGCTATAAGGCCATATTATTCAGAAGTACTATCACTGCTTTGAATGTGAAGTTAGGATGGACAACTTTAAAAAGTCTCTTTTATCATAAACATCCTAAATTTCTAAAGCTCAATGACATAAGGATTCAGGAAATATTTAATTTTAGTGGTGACTTCTCAGTAGACATCCAAGCCTGTAGAAGAATCTAGAACCAAAACAAATTAATAGGGTAAAAATGGGAACCAAGTAAGCCTGAAAGAAAGTGGAACTACAATGTTGGTCAACTGTTACATGAACTTTGAAAATATAATTTAAAGTTTCTGCTGTCTTATTTTTGCAGATATGGAGCTCCCTTGGGGGCTATGCTTGGTACCTAGAAGGGGTTACTCTTCTGCTCCTGAGCAGGCCCCACATGGGATCGACCCTGGAAGGAGAAGAGAGATACTAAGAAAAGGGACAGGCTAGAGGCTAAAGGAAAAACACGGTTATAAACCTGCTTTAAAGTTTTGATATGTTTTCCTGTTTAAAATTCTTTATTCTTGTCCCTCCTAAGAGAATGTTCTAAGAACCAAATTAGAGAAATATGGGCTATTAAAATTTTGTCAGGTAGCAGCTGTACTTAAACCACAGGAGGACTTTACAAGATCCAAGACAGAGTGGGGACAAGAAGAGTATTTTTACTAAAGGAAGACAAAAGCTTCTTCCTTGATCTTCCTGCTCTAATCTCTCTTCCATCCAACCCATCCTATACACTGCCAGAGTGACTGTTCAAAAAGAAGAGCAGACCATGCCATTTTGCTGCTAAAAAGTCCTTACTGAACTCTCTTTATCTATTACTAATACCAAAACTTCCTAACATGGCACTCAATGCCCTTCAGAATCTGATTCTTACCTACTTGGCATTTTAGCTTTATTTCCTGTACTTTTGTTTCAATCCTCATGTTTTCATATAGCTTGCTAGCTAGGAATGGTTTTTGCATTTTATTACAATATGGCTGAAAAAATTCTTCATTTATGTCTGTGGCTGCTTTTGTCCTCCAAATAGAGTTTAGAAGTTGTGACAGAGACCATAGGAGTTTGCGTATGTGTCCCACAAAGCCTAAAATATTTACTATCTGGCCTTTTATAAGAAAGGGTTGCTGACTGCAGCTCAAGGCAAACCAACTCATTATCGATCCTCCAAATACTCCAGATACATTCAAAAAGCTGTGGTCCATGAGGCAGTATGTTATCAGGGAGGCAGCAGAGGTTCTGGGGTCAACAAAAATTAGGTTTGAGTCCAGCCTTGCCACTTACAAATAGCTAAACTAGAGAAAGCCATTAACCTCAATAACCTCCATTTCATCATCTGTAAAAGTGGGAGAATAACACATACTTTGGAAGCTTTTAGGAAGATTAAATGAGATCTTAGATATATGCAACACTATAGCAATAAATCTCAGTTGTTATTACTACTATTATTAAATTACTCCTCTAATTGAAATGCCCTTCTCTTGTTTTCTTTATTTGGTAAAATCTGAATCATGGAAGTCTTTTGTGTTTCCCACCATACTTCTCCTTCCTCTGAGCTCTGATAGCACCTTGAATGTGCCTTTATTACTGCCCATACCTAAACTGGTACACACACTGGTCTATGGAATTCCTTAAAGATGAATAACAATATCTTACCTTTGTATTGCCAATCCTTAGAACAGGTATGAGTAGGGGTTCATAAATATTAGATTAATGACTCTATGAAGTTGTACCAGTGATACAAGAGTGAGTTAGTTGCCAGGATTAACTTTTATTTCAACGGTTTCTACATAGGTTTTCAAAACTACACTCAAGATCTTCCTCCTTGAGAATTTCTACCAGAGTTATCTACTCTAACCACACCTAAACTCCTCTCCTTGGCAATTGCTTTTAACTGAAGTGAACAAAGTTAAGTGGAAAGCAAGAGAAAGAAAATCAAGAACATATGAACAGTCCTTATATTATCTTCCTCAAATGTGCTTCTCTTCCAGTCTTAGTCTGTGCCACTTGAAATGACATTAAGGTGGGACACGGTATGGGGATAGAATTCATTTTCATTGAACACTTACCATGGACAGTTACTTTACATCAAAGATAGGGTAAAGGCTAAGAGGGTGGGCACTAGCATAAGACCTGGGTTCTAGTCCTGAATCCACTGCTAATTAGCCAAGTGACACTGGGAAATTTATCTAAACTTTGTGTGTCTACATCTTCTTCTAGAATCCAGCAATAGTAATAGTACTTATCTTAAAGGGTTATCCTGATGATTAATTGAAATCGTACATATAATGTTCTTAACACTGTGCCTGCATAGTAGTGTTCAAAAAAAGAGTAGTTATTATTGCTATGTTATTTTATCCACACATCAAGTCTTTTCAGTTCAGATCTGTGTGTATCCAAAGACCCCTTTTCACTGGACTCTGCTGCTTCTGCACCATCCACAGGTGGCACTGTGCCAGAGTTATAGCTGCCAGTAAACTGGTGGCATTAGCGTTCCCAGACTTCTAGTCTTGTCTTTCATGTCCCTTACCTATCCCCCCACTCTGATCCAAGGTCTCACGCACACCCTTCCTCCATACCTGCATCCCTGAACTGCCTTGGGCAGCTCCAGCATCCATATACTGGGCTGCGAGAAGGTCCTATTTCAGCTGCATCTCAGCAGATCCCCAGAAGACACGCTGGTTGGTGTATTAATAAGGCCCACGGGCATGGAGGATCAAAGAGTCCCTAAGGGTGCAGCCAGATAGGATCCCAGTGTAATCTCAGGAGCCTTCCAGTGCTGAGGGATTTCATTACTCAGGGGAGGTTTCAGCAACAAGGAAGCAATCAGGATAGTGATAAGGACTGTATGTGCCCTAAAGATTTTGGGAACTAGAACTCCAGGAGGTATGTAGAAATTGGTCCTTTAACTAAAGCCTCTATTTTGGCAACTCTAGGTGAGAACAGAAAGGAGCCAACACCAGGATCCAAATTTAGCTGCTCTGCTGGACTTATTTGAACTTTACCTGGGTCTTCCATAGAAAAACAATGTCAGAACTGTAAATACATTACACACTGCCTTCCCAAACTCACATTTTAGAGATGGGGAAACTGAGGCCCAGTGTCCAGAAATAATTATGGAGAGTCACACAGGCAGGTCTAGAACTAGGAGTCAGGTATCCTGATCCCACTCTGTAATGTTTTCTCACTTCTCTGGTTACTGGTATACCCCACTACAGGTTAAGATTGTTTCAAAGTTGTGTTGATGCCTTCCCATTTCCATGCCTTCCAAGCCCATGTTTAGCTCTTTCATGTAGCCCAGGAAAATTTCTTTCCATCTTTGTCCACACTGACTAAAGCACCAAGTGAGTGTTTGAGCAAGGTGGGTGTTAGGTAGGAGTAGGTTCAGCAAATGATGGGAGATGAGGTGGCAGAAATGATCAGGTCCAGGTCATGGCAGGTCTGGCAGGCCAGCCTGAAGAGTTCCTATTACATACAGGGACATCAAGGAGCCATCAAATTTTATGATTCAAGAACGGTGTGGTACGCTGGCGTGCTGGGGCTGCTCACAGTGGCTCATGAGAGACAACTGTGCTCATTTCTTCCCAACTCTGTGTTCAGTGGTATCAAATTGGCACCCTGAAATTGACCACAGTGAGGCTATTTATGCCAAAGAAATCATGAAGTACAAAAACTACAAATCAGGGCTTCTTATTTTCCCCAGAGAGATGATTGTTAAATATTTACTATCACACCATTGGGTGGTCTGATGAGTATTTTTGAAAGATTAGTAGACATTTCTCAGTAACTCATGTATCAAAGAATAAATTGCAAAGGAAATTAGAAAATATTTTGAACTGAATGATAATGAAAAGACAACATATATTAAAATCTGTGGATACAGCTAAATTGGTGCTTAGAAGAAAATGTATAGCTTTAAGTACTTATATTGGAAAAGAAGAAAGATTTGTTTTTTAAAAAAATTTATGTTTCCACCTAAATAAACTTTAAAAAGTCAATTAAATAGAAATGGACAAACAATAAAGGAAATCAATGAAACCAAAAGCTAGTTCTTGAAAGGTTCAATAATATTGAAATTTGCTAGCCAGCTGATGAAGAAAGAAAGAGAAAACACAAATTACCCAATATCAGGGAAAAACAGGAGATATCACACAGGCCTTAAAGATGTTTAATGAATAATGAAAATATATCACGACCAACTTTATGCCAAGTCAACAACTAGATAGTGGGAGAACTAGATAGTGGGAGAACTCACCCCCTCCTCCCCTCACCCCTGCAAAACAAAAGAAGAAAAAGAAAAAAAACAGATTAAATGGATAAATGCCTTGAAAAACACAACTCGGAATGGACATGAGAAGAAATAGAAAACCTGAATAGTTCTCCAGACAAATGGAACTGATAAGACATTATATAGATATAGGTATGTACATATAAGAGGACACTTAGTGTGGGAATTGGCTCATGTGATTATGAAAGCTGAGAAGTCTTACACTATGCCATTTGCAAGCTGAAGATCCAGGAAAGATAGTTCAGTTGGAGTGTGAAGACCTGAGAACTAGGGGAACAGGCAGTGTAACTCCCACTCTGAGGGTGAAGCCCTGAGAACCAGAGGGGGAGAGGGGGCATTGATGTAAGTCTGGGGTCCAAAGGCCCAAGAACCAGGAACTCCAATGTCCAGGGGTGAGAGAAGATGGATGCCCCAGCTTAAGAAGACAGAGAAGAAATTCTCCCTTCCTCTGACTTTTTGTTCTCCTGCGACCCTGGGTGGATTGGATGATTCCCACTCACACTGGTGATGGTAGATCTTCTTCACTTAGCCTACTGATTCAAATACTAATCTCTTCTGGAAACAGTCTTACAGACACATCCAGAAATGTGCTTTACCAGCTACATGGGCATCCCTTAACCCAGTGAAGTTGACACATAACATTAACCATCACGGTAAATTAAAGAATTTAAATTTATAACAAAAAAAAAAAGCCTTTCTACAAAGAAAACCCCAGGCCCAGATGATTTCTATGATAAATTTTTATCAAAATTTAAGAATGAAATAATACTTATCTTAAAAAAATCTTCAAAAATCGGAGGGAGTGGAAGACTTCCCAATTCATTTTATGAGGGATGCATAGCCTTGATTCCAAAACCTGACAAACACATTAAAACAAAGAAACATTATAGAACAATATGTCTCATGAACATAGACACAAAATCCTTAGCAAAATATTAGCAATTTGAATCCATCAATGTATAAAAATGATTTTATATCATAACCAATTAGTATTTTTCCCAAAAAGGAAAGACTGAATTAACATTTAAAAATCATCATGAAGAAAATGTGGGGAAAAAAGCATTGAAAAATCAGTGAGTGTAATTTATCACACTGATGGAATAAAGAGCAAAAATACAGCAACCACCCCAGTAAGTGTAGAACAAGTATTTGTCAAAATTCAACACATATTCATAATTAAAAAAAAAATCTCTCAAACAAGGAACACAAGTGAACTTCTTCAACCTGATAAAGGACAACCATGAAAAACCTATAGATAAAATCATACTAGTGATAAAATTGTGAATGTATTCCTCTTCAAGAACAAGGCAAAATAACTGCTCTCACAACCTCTGTTAACATCGTGCTGAAGTTCCTAGCCAGTGCAATGAGTCAAGAAAATAAAATAAAACTCATACTTCTGTGGTTTGAATGTGTCCTTCAAAAAGCCTGTGTTGGAAACTTAATCCCCAATGGAATGCAACAGTACTGGGAGGTGGTGCCTGATGGGTAGTGAATGGATTAATGCCAATTGTAAAAGGGTTCGAGGCTGTGGGTTCAACATCTTGCTCTCTCGTGTGCTCTCTCTTGCTCACATGATTCCTTCCACCATGTTATGACCCAGCACTAAGGTCCTCATGGGATGTGACCCCTTGATCTTGAACTTCTCAACCTCCAGAACTGTGAGCCAAAGAAATATCTGTTCATTATAAATTGTCTAGTCTGTCATATCCTGTTATAGCAGAATGAATTGGACAAGACACATACAGATTGCAAAAGAAGTAAAACTGTCTCTATTCACAGACGACATGATTGCTGTGCATAAAATTCTTAAAGAATATACAAAAAATTACAAAACCTAGTAATAGTACTTAGCAAGGTAATATTATATAAAAGTAACATAAAATACTATATATACCAGCAGCAAACAATTGTAAAATAATTCTTTTCACAATAGGTTAGATGAATAAATCAGTGAAATCTCTCAATCTCTCTCTCCAGATAGATACATAGGTAGATAGATAGATCAATCTAAATAGATACATATATTTGATTTATATAAACATGATCTCTTCCTCTCTAAACATATATATTTGATTGATACAGTCATTCAATTTTCAACATACATGCCAAATCTCTCTAATGGGGAAAGGAAAGTTTTTTCAACTTATAATGCTAGACAAGTACATAGTTGTTTGCAATGAAACTGACTTTGATTCCAACTCCACACCACACACACAAAACTAATTTAAAATAGGGCATAGACATAAACATAAAAGGTAAAACTATAAATCTTCTAGAAGAAAATACAATAGAATATTTTCATAACCTTGACACAAGAAAAGATTTCTTAGGATAGGAAAAGCACAAACCATAAAAGAAGAACTTATTAAACTGGATTTCATTAAAATTAAAAACTTTCACTCATCAGAAAACACCATTAAGAAAATGAAAAGACAAAATCACTGTCTAAAGTAAAATGTTCAAAAATACAAAAATTAACAAAGGACTGGCATCAGAATAATAAAAAATTCTTACGAGTCACTAATAAAAAAAATAAGCAAAACAGGTGAAAGATATTTAACAGACACTAGTTTTTGGTAAACACCTAATTAATTAGAGCTACCTATTATTCTTTAAAAATGAAAATAACATTTTAAAATCATTTTTCCCATCCTAACGGAAGAGGGGCTTACACGCTTTTCTGCCATGCAGGTTTCTGGTCAGTCTGACTCTCTGCTGTCCCACTACCCGAACACGCTCTGTGCTTTGGGAGTCTCTGCCCTGTGACATAAAGGTACATAGAGCTCAGTCATTGAGGTCTCAGGCTCTGAAACTACCATTCCCATGTACTCCCCATGTGATCCTGGATAAGTCCTTTATTGCTGAATTTTATACATAGCAATCATGTTGTCTGTGCATAGAGACAGTTTTACTTCTTTTGCAATCTGTATGTGTCTTGTCCAATTCATTCTGCTATAACAGGATATGACAGACTAGACTAACAATATAATCTTCTTCATAAAGCTGTTGTGAGAATTAAAGAGGTTATAAATTGGTTTATACAAAGCTCTTAGCACAGGGCATAGCACGTACTGGGTGCTCCACAAATGTCAGCTGTTATTCTTATCAGCACCATTATAACTATCACTGTGGGAGACGTGGAAGGCTAGGGAGGCTTGGCCACCAAGTATGGTCACCACAGGGACCAGCATGCTGCAGTGGGAGCTCCTGGTGCCAGGAATGCCAGCGGTGCTGGGACTTGCTGTGCTGAGAACGGCTCCGAGGCTCCCAGAAGAGCACAGGTGGCTCGCAGGTGCCCGTGGTGAAGCCTTGCCAAGGGAAATAGTCAAAGTGTGTTCACTTCTCCACTAAACTAGGAAAACCTGATGTGAGGATTCCCAGGAGCTCTGAGTACAAAACAGGTCTCCTGACGAGTTAAATTCAGTCATTTCTAGCCACTCTGGTTCTAGCTCATCTTTCAAATCTACCTTTTCTTCCCCAACTCTACTAAAACTTCCCTTTGCCAGGCCACCATCATGTCATGCTTGGACTATTAAAATGGTCTATTAACTGGCCTCTTCTTTCTAATCTATAAGTGCCAAAGAATGACCTTTTAAAATATAGAATGGATTACTTTTTATGTTACCATCGCTTTATGAAAGAAATTTGGTCATAGATATTGAGACAATAAAAATGTTTTCCTTCTAAGACTCTATCTTTAAAAACCTCCAAATTCAGCTAATGAGTTTTGCATAGAGATGATCATTATACTACTACTATGACAGAAGAAAATAGAAAAAAATGGGAGGAGGATGTTCAGTCATCCACTCTAACGCAATCATTTTCAAAGAGATGTTCATGTCATGGGAATATGCTCATGATATTATGTAGAAAACAAAAATGAAAACGGTAACCTACACTGTGAGACAGAGAAGCTGAACTTGCAGGAATAGGATGAAACTGGACTTAGGGAGTCTAAGGAGGAGGGCCCTGGTTAATATCTCAGGCTTTCAGTTTGAGACCCCCAGGGGACTATAAGAGTGAATCAGATATATACCAGCAAATACAAAGACTGAAATTCAGCTTTGGGTCAGCCTAATTTCTGATTAGCTTAAGGTGATTTCCCAATGCACAACTGCTTGCTAGAAGTAAAAGTAAATTCACTCTGAAGAAATATAGCCTTATCCATAGCCTCAATTATCTCAACAGTTTTTAATATGGTGTCTGGAATTCAATAAAAAATTACCATCCAAACTAAAAGATAAAAGTTTACTCAAAATTAAGAGAAAAAAGAGACAATAGAAATGGACCTACAGAAAATACAGATATTGGGGCTGTCAGAAAAGATTTAAAGTCACTGTGATTAAATAATAAGATGAATATCGGCAGAGACTGAGAAACTAACAAAGAATAAAATCGAAATTTGGAACTAAAAGCATAATAAGTGAAATTAAGGATTATTGCTGGGTTTAATCTCCCTCTCCATTTTGGTAGGCTGGCGAGTGTGCACTTGATTTTGCTTTCCAGCTGTCTTGAGTTTCTCTTCCATTTGAGCCATGTACCCACGTGGCAGGCCTTTATGTCAAGCCAGCATTGGAATGTGTGTGAGTTGCAGGCAATTAATTTTGGCCGAATGGAGGTTGGGAGAAGGCAGTGGAATGCTCTGCCTGGTTTGTTTCCACGTGGGCCCTGCAGTACTGGGTTTGACTTCCTTTCCCAAGAGCTGGTGACCCAGGAACAAGAGACCGTGCTCCAGCTTGAAGATGAAATCCACTGAGGAAGGAAGGCCTGAATCTCTAGCACCCTTGTGCCAGCCCAGAAGTGGCTCTGGGGAAACCTCTATAATATCTATAGACCCCCTGAACATCAAGTGGGCTTTGATTTGGACATTTTCAATAGAAAGGGTTAAAGGATGATGGGAACATAAAGGCAGAGATTTTTAGGTAGTTTATAAATCCTGCAGTTTAACCTGATTCCTGGATAGAAGCTGGATTCATCTGATACCAATGAAGTAAAATTTCAAGAGACCAAAACCAGATCTGAATCTATCTCACTCTTCTAGTCTGGACCTCGTCAGTGCTATAAATCCTGGACATACCATAAATGATGACCACATTTTTCTTTTACACATAAAGGTAAAGATTCTTCAAATTAAAGATGGAAGCTGACTTTTCTCACCTGAAAAGATTTTATACAATCAACTTGCAAAAATGACTCTTCAGCATCTAGAGCCCTCACGATCCCATTATGTCTTTGAGTGAAGACATGCTGCTCTGTAATTATCGAAAGTGTTGCATCAAACTCTCTGGTTATGTGTGGGTCACTACATGCTCTCACGTCTTCTGAGACCAGCATGGTAGTGGTGAGTTTAGTTGTTCAGCAGCTATCTTCCCTGCCTGCAACAGCACCCTTTGTGGAAAGCTAGATATTGTCCACACAGAACTGTCCATCAGAGGAATATGAAGCTATGGTACTGGCAGGACTGCGCCCAGAGATCGTGTTGGACATTAGCTCGCGAGCACTGGCCTTCTGGATGGATCCAGTACCTGGGGAGCATCTCTATCAAGAATATAATTTTAGCAAGGCTGTGGGCCATCTGGAACAGACAGAGAAGACACATATTCAGCAAAGACATTGCAAGGATGTAGAATTGACCTTTATGAAAAGGCAGCTCACCTCCATGAAGAAAATTCTAAAAGAATACAAGAAAAATTTCAGTGACATAATCTGAGAAATTCATGGAGCACAATCACCAGTATCGACAGCTGCAAGGCCTCTATGATGGGCCTGGCTACAAAACCTAACTATTGCTAACCAAGAAGGCACGCCCGAACCATCCACGACCACACAGTCTGGTGTTCTGGCTTCCCATCTGGGAACAACTCAAAGATTTCTTTGGATAATACACCAGTTCAAAATCGGAGATGGAGATTTTTCGGTTCAGACCATTTTTTGTGGGTTCTCCCACAGCACCTGAACCCAGCAACAGCTTTTTTAGTTTTGCCTCTCCATGTCATGAATCACAGCAGGAGCAAGTCCCCAGCGGGCCTTCAAAGTAAGAATTAAGCTCACTTTACAGAATGTTTCTCTGTTCACTTTCAGCAATTTCATTTAGTAAATAATCTTTATTCTAGATAAGAGTCATCAACATCTTTGTGCTTTTAAGTCTTTGAAGTTGTCTTCACATTATGAACTTATAAGAAATTTAGTGGCAATTAGGAGTGACTTTAGAGCCTGGCTCCATGTTTCTGTTGTTTAAAGCATGAACATTTTAATAATCTCAATTTCATGGTTAACTGTTGAATTTTCATCACTAGCAAAAAGGTCATGATGTTACTGTGTTTCATAGATCACAATTTCTGTCTGGGCTCTTTCTGATTGAGATCTGTGTTTACAGGTATGTATATAAGTACCTATGTCATATGTCTACATGTCACTTTGGATTTTGGTATATATGTATATGTACATGTGTTAATGTACATTTGATATTTTGCTTTATTTGCCAGTATAATTGTGTGAAAATTTTGGTCCTGGAAAACAGTGGGTGTTCTGTGGCTTGTTACTTAGGTGTATGTTTTTATTTGTATATTAACATATTTGGAGGTGTACTCATGTCAGTGAATGAGAGTACAATTTGATGCATGTGTGTTCAATCCCTAGCTGTATTTAAAAATAAATCACATTGATAAAGTTATTTTGTTAAGTTGATTTTTTGGCATTTATAGTTGGCCCTCCATATCCTTGGGTTCCACATCTGTGGAGTCAACCAACCAACCACAGTAAGAAAATATTCAGAGGATTAAAACAATAAAAAATAACCATACAGCAATAAAAAACTATAAATAAAAAGGCCAATATAGCCTAAAAACTCTTTACATAGCATTTATGATGTACTGGGTAGTTTAAGGACTTCTGAGGTGATTTAAAATATACAGGGGAAAGTGGGTAGGTTATATGCAAACACTATGCTATTTGGTGAAAGGGACTTGAGCATTCAAGAATTTTTGTATCCACAGGGTTTCTAGTACCAATCTGCTGCAGATGCCAAGGAACAACTGTATTTTAAAATAAATCTACTTTTTTTTTTACCTTTTTGTCCACTGTTGCCTTGGGTTTTACTTATTTAGGAATGCACTTCTACTGCAGAAAATTTGCCAATTTGTTATTGATCTCAAGAGACTATATTAATTAAAATAGTTTAAAGATTTTTTGAAAAAGAATAATTACTGGTTTAACAGCAGTGTAGACACAGCTGAATTGAAAAACTGGTAAAGTGGAAACCACGTCAAAAGAAATTATAAAAACTGAAGCAGAGTTAAATAAAAGCATGGAAAATATAAGTGTATCAGAGAAATACAGGTAAGGTCATGGTGAAAGGCTGTAGAATAGTATTTATATAGGATCTCATTCATGTAAAATACATGCAGATGCAAAAAGCAATATGCAAGGATATTAAAAATTGTTAATTCTGAGGGGTGACATTTGAGGTATATTTTAGTCATTTCACATTTTTTTATATCTTCCAAATTTCTAAAATTAGTATATACTATGTTTATAATGAGGAAAACATTTGATTTCTTCTCTACCTTCTAATCTATCCATGTGTAACTTAGCATTCCTCAGAGTACACTTTTAGAAAATACTAGTTCTTTGGCTAATAAGTGTTCCAAGAAAAAAGGATTGTTATCCAACAAATTTGGTAAGTACTGGTTAAATAGAATTAGCATAGGTATTTTTCCTGGTTTTAATTGTTTATTTATTATGATCAAACCCCTCAGAGTCTGTAACACACTATTGTGCATTGTGAAGCATATAGAAGAGATGAGTGTTTCTGAGCTTGTCTGGGCAAGAATCTCTCCATCACAGAATGCTTCACAGGGCCAGAGTTCCAGGCAACAGGCCTTGGAGAATTCTTTTCTAGAGGAGGAGAAACCCAAAGTTCTCTAACAGGGCATGCCAGGCTCTTTGGGTCACATCTGCTGTCTCCTGCCTGGGCTGTCCTGCCTATTTTGCATATTCTCCACGCCTCTTTGCTTTTAACGTCCCATGTCTTCTGTTTGGAGCACCCACCCTTGCTCCCCTGCATTTGTCTCCTCCTCACCCCCTCAGAGCTTTGAGCACGCCCCCTGCACCAGACTTGGCACCTAGGGCATCTTTGTCTCTGTACTTGTCTCCTCCCAGCCAGACTGGGACTGGGATTATTCACGTCTGCATCCATGGACTGGGCACTGGATCAGTCGCTGAGTGGGCATCAGTGAATGTTTTGATAGATAAATGAATGGGGCCAACATCACGGCTGTCTTTTCTCTGACAGCACAGCAAATATTTTTCGAGCAATGTTTATTGCTTTCTGCTGTAAAAACAGTATGTGCTGATTGAAAAAATTTTAGAGGCTAGAAGAAAGTACAATGGAAAACAAAAATCATGTTATTATCTTACTACTATGTGATTTCTCTCTCTCTCTCTCTCTATGTGTATATATATATATATATATATATATACACACATATATATATCCTTTCAGGGTTTTAAAATGAATATATGCATGTTTTATAAAACTTAGATTAATTTTTATACAATTTTTTATCTTTTTGTTCTACTTAACATTATACTTTTCAGTGATATTTAATATTATTTCAAACATGTATAAAATTGGTTGCATAGTATTTCATAAGGTTAATAAATCATATTTACAGATATTTCTAGTAATTCTTCAATGAAAATCTTGTGCATAAAATTTGGTCTGCATTTCTTATTTTTTCCTTAGGACAGAGTCCTGGAGTTGAAATTTCTAGACCCAAATATATGAACATTGTAAACATTTATGATATATATTTTTATATGCTTTCCATTTGTTGATATTTTTGTTAAATCAATTAATATATGTAATATTCTTAAAACTATATTTTGTATATAAATATTCAATAAATCAAGCAATAATAATTTTTATTTCTATTTAACAAGTATATTGAGTACCTACTATATGGAAGTCACTTTTCTAGGAAGGTAGAAACAATTATCTTCTTTTCATCAGTGAATGTGGGTATCAATTTCACTGCATCCTTATCTGCATTGAGTATCAACATTTTCTATTAATAATTTAGTTTCATCAGTGAAAAATGGTATTCTATTGATTGAATTCATGTTTATCAATAACAAAAGCAAACAATTTTTTCCATCTGACTAAGGCTAAGCAACAACATTGAACCTTTTTTTATCTCCTCCTATTTAAAACCTGTCACCGTTTGTAGGATTTTGCTATTTCTCATTCATCAACTTGTCACTAGCTGGCACCATTTTCCTTCTCTGGCTTTTCCTGTGGGCTATTCATCATTTCACCCATAATGTATTTGTTGAAAGCCAGTGTATGGGAGGCACAGTGCTAGACCCTGAGGGTATAGCAATAAACAAGACAGTCATGGTCTCTGCCTTGTGGAACTCGATATCTGGCAGAGAAGTAAGATGTTGAGCCATGTGCCTTTGTTCTCATGAGGGGAAAGTGCAGGATGCTTTGGAAGTCTCACCCTTTAGGGCTCGAGCAAAGTCCTCTTTGAGGAGCTGCAGCTTAGCCAAGACCTGATGGACAAACAGAAGTTAACAGCCTGTAGGGGTGGCTGGAGGTGGGGTGGGTTAAGGGAGAGGAGAGAAGGAATGGCATAGGAGGAAGCCCTGAGGTGCAAAAGACAGTCAAGGCAACGCCAGGCACCCAGGTTCCGTGGACAGAGGGAATGAGAAACAGAGCGGTGTAGCACGAGTCTGGGAGGTCACAGGGACAGGTCCTACTTGGGCCCCAGACATCCTGACTTGTCTCCAATCTGCATCTCTCAAACTTGTTGTTCCTCTTGGGCCAGCAATCCTCCAACGTCAGCACCCTTGCCTTCTCTCTACGTCACCTGATACTGTCTGTGTGGTTTTCAGAGGCCATGAGCCTTTCTCAAGATGCAGCCACGGGGCATACCACCAAGCACCTTCCCTTTGTCTCCATAACAGATTCCCTTTGTCTCAAACACCCCCTCTTTTGTGAGACCCTGAGACCCTGGTACAAAGGGAACTAAAGGACTGATGGGGCTGGAAGACATTTCATGATGTCTGGTTCTGTCATCCAAATAGGGTGCTGTCCCTGAAGCATCCACATAGAGCTGAGATGGGGGCTGAGGGGCGGTGTCCTGGCTGCGGTGTCCCGTGAATGAGTCTTAGGGCAGTGACTGTGCACCGCGAGTCTTGTTTCTCCAACCCTCAGCTATCCCTCCCAGCACTCATTCTGGGGTCCCGCCCCTGCCTGTCACCTTGAGGAAGGCCCTTTTCACGTCCTTGTTGCGGAGGCTGTAGATGATGGGATTGAGGAAGGCAGAGATCACATTGTAGAGCAGAGCCAGCTTCTTGTCCTCTTCTGGGGAGGCCTTCGAGCCAGGCTTCATGTACATGACCATGGCTGGCACACAGAACATGGTGACCACAGTGATGTGGGAGGCACAGGTGGAGAAGGCCTTCAGCCGCCCCTGTGCTGAATGGATATTCAAGATGGCAACAAAAATGTTGACATAAATTACAAGGATGAGGGACAGTGGGATCAGAATGACACAAAAACCAAGAATGAAGTCTACTCGGTCATTGACTGAGGTGTCCGCACAAGCCAGCTTTAAGACTGCGGGGACTTCGCAGAAGAAATGGTTGATCTTGTTGGGACCACAGTAGGGCAGACGCATGGCAAAAAGGGTGTAGATGAGGGCAGAGGCAACACCCCAGAGCCCACAGAAAATGACCATTGTCCCACATAGCCACGGACTCATGATGACCTTGTACCTGAGTGGGTGGCAGATGGCCACATACCTGTCTATAGACATC
The DNA here is from genome assembly GCA_008750895.1 of Mirza zaza. Lineage (NCBI taxonomy): Eukaryota > Metazoa > Chordata > Mammalia > Primates > Cheirogaleidae > Mirza > Mirza zaza. Next base: position 52,178 of record VSMD01100081.1, on the reverse strand, counting down.
ATGGCAAAGAGCCAGGACTCGGTGATGCCCAGCACCAAGAAAATGTACATTTGGGCCACACAGCTAGCAAAAGAGATTGTCTTCCTCTGGCTGGCCAGATGTGCCAACATCTGGGGCACAGTGGTAGTGGTGTAGCCCAGGTCCAACATGGATAGGACGCCAATAAAGAAGTACATGGGGGTGTGGAGGCGTGAATCCAGGCAGATGAGGGTGGTGATCAAGCCGTTGCCCAGAATAATCAACAGGTAGATCAGCAGGAAGGCCAGGAAGAGCAGAGGAGTGGTCCTGGGGCCCACGGAGAAGCCCAGAAGGATGAATTCTGTCACAAAGGACTGGTTGGGCTCTCGCATCATGTCCTACCTTTCAATGAAAAAGAAAGGCAGATTTCAGACCAGGGACCGGCTAAGGAGCTGTGGCTACTGCTGGGGCTACTGGTGGGGCTGGGTAGTGGTCAGTGCCCAGTCATGATGAAACACCATGATATCTCACAACAAGACAGTCCATCATGCCTGCTCTTGTCTGCTGCCACCACTCCTGGGACATTTATGAAGAGGAGAGTGTCACATCTAGTACTGGCTGTGCCTGTAAACCACCAGTCGTTCCCTGTCACAGCCTCAGTGTCCTCAGCTGTGAAATGGAGCAGTGGGCTGGCTGATCTCAATTCCCCTTGGCAGCCTCCTCTTAGGGAGGCACCTGAGTGTCCCTCCTGTGGCCAGGTATTTACGAGGAAACATTGATGTGCAAACTCTATGCAAGTTGGCAGATTTCAGAGGCCCCTGACAGAGAGAGAAACCACTTGGTCATTTTGAAGACATAAATTTATTTTCCCACGTTACTTTTACCCTCAGTCTGTCCACAGGCCAGGGCAGTCTCTGACTACCCACCCACCCCATCTCAGGCTGTGTAATTTGCTGGTGACTGACCTTAAGCAAGGCATGTTCCCTTCCCCCTGCCTTGTGCAGATTGCTTGCACAAGTACCAAATGAGAGCAACTCTCCCTTGGTTACAGGTCAGCTGCAAGGAGGGAATGACATTTTGGCATGACAGTCATCCCACAGAAGGCCTAGCATGGGGTAGATGCTCAATAAATGTTAACTACATTTCTTCGTGGTCCTCCAGACAGGAGACTGGCATCCAGGTCCCAGCTGTGCCAGCAAACACCCTGAGAACTCATGCCCAGCGTCAGTTCCACCGCCCCGGATGTCCACCCTCTGTTCCTTCTCCCCACGAAACCCAGCATCACATCCACTCTTTTAGCTTCTCACTGGCCCTTCGCTCCATCTCAGCCTCACCCCTCTGAACCACAGTTTCTTCACAGGAACAAGGAAAGGACATTGTCTCTGAAGAAATGTCACATGCATTGCCTGTACTTAGAAAATGGAGCAGTCGTGATGCTCTCTCAGTGTTCCTCCCCCTCTTGACACCAATGTATCTAACCGCAATCTACGTGTCCCCCAATATCCTCGTTCTCCCTGGGAGCACCATGGATGAGTCTTCACAAGACCCTGCATCTACATTCCATACTTTGGCTGAAAGTACAGCACACAGTTTCACTCCCCTATGTGCCGGGCACTTTCCGAGGACATTCACAGATGTTGCCTGACAGCTGTCAGGTGGCTGGCAGACAAGTGTCTTTGTTAAATCCCTTCCTTTCACCAAAGAGCCTTTGTAGGTCATGTTTTTTCTCTATATTCGCCTCAGTTTCCTCATCTGCAGAACAGATGATGGTGCTGGTACCAGGTGGTTTAAAGGGAGAGAAGGAGTATGGCAGGGTGGGAAGAGGACGGTCTCAGAGACAGCTGGTTCTACTTGAACCGGCTCTCACAGTGCCTTGGACTGTTTGCTCAGTGCCTCTGTTTCCACAGCTGTAAAAAAGGAATACAAACACCTACTGTACAAGCCATATTCTTCATAGGAGGAAGCAAACCAAAGATGTCAGAATATTCCACATTGGGGCCTAGACTAAAAAATGTGCTGCCATTTCTCACTTTTAATTTCTTTTTTTTTTTAAGATTTTCTTTTCTTTTTTTTAATTTAGGCATATTATGGGGGTACAGATTTTAAGGTTTCAATAAATGCCCTTTCCCCCCCTCCCCCCACAAGTCTGAGTTTCCAGCAGGACCATCCCCCAGATGGTGCACATCTCACTCATTATGTATGTATATACCCGCCCCCCTCCCCACTCCCACCTGCCCAATACCCTATTACTGTAGTACCTATGTGTCCACTTAGGTGCTGCTCAGTTAATACCAGTTTGCTGGTGAGTATATGTGGTGCTTGTTTTTCCATTCTTGGGATACTTCACTTAGTAGTATGGGTTCCAGCTCTAACCAGGAAAATATAAGATGTGCTATATCACCGTTGTTTCTTAGAGCTGAATAGTACTCCATAGGATACATATACCACATTTTATTAGTCCATTCTTGGATTGATGGGCACTTGGGCTGTTTCCACAGCCTTGCAATTATGAATTGTGCTGCTGTAAACACTCGAGTGCAGGTGTCTTTTTTGTAGAGTGTCATTGGATCTTTTGGGTAGATGCCCAGTAATGGGATTGCTAGATCAAATGGTAGATTCACTTGTATCGCTTTAAGGTATCTCCATATTGCTTTCCACAGAGGTTGAACTAGTTTGCAGTCCCACCAGCAGTGTAGGAGGGTTCCTCTCTCTCTGCATCCACGGCAGCATTTGTTATTTGGAGACATTTTGATAAAGGCCATTCTCACTGGAGTTAAGTGATATCTCATTGTAGTTTTGATTTGCATTTCCCTGATGATTAGAGATGGTGAGCATTTTTTCATATGTTTGTTGGCCATTCTTCTGTCTTCCTTAGAAAAGTTTCTGTTCAAGTCCCTTGCCCACTTTTTAATAGGGTTATTTGATTTTTTCTTGCTGATTTTCGTGAGTTCTAAGTATATTCTAGTTATCAGCCCCTTATCGGATGCGTAGGATGCAAAAATTTTCTCCCATTCTGTAGGTTGTCTGTTTACTTTCATGACTGTTTCTTTGGCTGTGCAGAAGCTTTTTAGTTTGATCATGTCACATTTATTTATTTTTGTTGCTGCTTTGATTGCCTTTGGGGACTTCTTCATAAACTCTTTGCCTAGGCCGATGTCTAGGAGAGTGTTTCCAACATTTGCCTCTAGAATTCTAAGAGTTTCATACCTTAGGTTTAAGTCTGTTATCCAGCGTGAGTTGATTTTTGTGAGAGGTGAAAGGCGTGGGTCCTGCTTTAGCCTTCTACAAGTGGCTATCAAGTTTTCCCAGCACCATTTATTGAAAAGGGATTCTTTTCCCCAGCATATATTTTTGTCTGCTTTGTCAAAGATTAGATGGCTATATGCGGATGGTTTTATACCAGGATTCTCAGATCTGTTCCACTGGTCAATATTCCTATTTTGTGCCAATACCAGATTGTTTTAATTACTACACCTTTGTAGTATAGTTTGATACCTGGCATATTAATACCTCCCATTTTGTTTTTGTTGCCTAGAATTGCTCTTGATATTCAAGGTCTTCCTTGGTTCCATACAAAGCGTAAAATTATTTTTTCTATATCTGTGAAGAATGCTGATGGGATTTTAATAGGTATCGGATTGAATCTGTAGATCAGTTTGGGTAGTATAGACATTCTAATGAAGTTGAGTCTGCTGATCCATGAGCATGGAATGGATTTCCATCTGTTTACATCCTCTGCTATTTCCTTCCTCGGTGGTTCATAGTTCTCCCTGTAGAGGTCTTTTACCTCCTTGGTTAGGTATATTCCTAGGTACTTTAATTTCTTTGTTGCTATTGTGAAGGGAATTGAGTCTTTAATTTGGTTCTCAATTTGATTGTTGTTGGCATATATGAATGCCTCTGATTTCTGTGTATTGATTTTGTATCCTGAGACTTTACTAAATTCATTTATCAATTCCAGGAGTTTCTTGGTTGAATCTTTGGGGTTTTCTAAATATAATATCATATCATCAGCAAAGAGTGAAAGTTTTATCTCTTCTGCCCCTATTTGGATACCTTTAATTCCTCTTTCCTGTCTGATTGCTGTAGCCAGGACTTCCAGCATTATGTTGAATAGAAGTGGAGATAGTGGGCAGCCTTGTCTGGTTCCAGTTCTAAGTGGGAATGCTTTCAGTTTTTCCCCATTCAGTATGATGTTGGCTATGGGTCTGCCATATATGGCTTGTATCATTTTTAGGTATGTTCCTTCTATGCCTATTTTATTAAGTGTTCGTATCATGAAAGGGTGTTGAATTTTGTCAAAAGCTTTTTCTGCATCTATTGAAAGAATCATGTGGTCTTTTTTTTGCTTCTGTTTATGTGGTGAATTGCATTTATAGATTTATGTATGTTGAACCATCCCTGCATCCCTGGGATGAAGCCCACTTGGTTGTGATGGATTATTTTTTGATAAGCATCTGGATTCGGTTAGCTAAGATTTTGTTGAAAATTTTTGCATCTATATTCATTAGGGATGTTGGTCTGTAGTTTTCTTTTTTTATTTCATCCTTTCCTGGTTTTGGTATCAGAGTAATATTTGCTTCATAAAAGGTGTCGGGGAGGTTTCCGTTCTTCTCGATGTTGTGGAATAGTTTCTGCAAGATAGGTACTAGTTCTTCTTTGTAAGTGTGGTAAAATTTGGGTGTGAAACCATCTGCACCAGGACTTTTCTTTTTAGGGAGATTTTTAATTGCAGTTTCTCTTTCAGCTCTTGAGATTGGTCTGTTCAGGAAATCTATTGCTTCCTGGTTGAGCCTAGGGAGGCTGTGTGTTTCTAGAAATTTGTCCATTTCCTCCACATTTTCCAGTTTGTGTGAATAAAGATTTTTGTAGTACTCATAAATTATATCTTGTATCTCTTTGGGATCAGTTGTGATATCTCCTTTTTTGTTCCTGATGGAGCTTATTAGAGATTTCTCTTTTCTGCTTTTCGTTAGCTTAGCCAGTGGCATGTCAATTTTGTTAATTTTTTCAAAGAACCAACTTTTTGTTTTATTAATCTCCTGAATAGCTTCCCTGTTTTCAATTTCATTTAGTTCTGATTTGATATTGTTGATTTCAATTCTTCTGCTGGGTTTGGGGCTGGTCTGTTCTTCTTTTTCCAGCTCTTTGGGTCATCTCATTAGATTGTCTATTTATGATCTTTTTAGCTTTTGGTTATAGGCATTTAGGGAGATAAACTTTCCTCTCAGAACTGCTTTAGCTGTGTCCCAGAGGATTTGATAACTTGTCTCTCCATTGTCATTTTCTTCATAGAATTTTTTATTTCCATCTGGATTTCTTCATTTATGAAGTAATCATTTAGTAGGAGGTTGTTTAATTTCCATGTTTTTGTGAAGAAATGTGAGTTTCTGTTACGGTTGATTTCTACTTTTATTCCACTGTCATCTGAGAAGATACATTGTATGATTTCTATTTTTTAAAATTTCTTGAGGTTTACTTTGTGTCCTAGGATATGGTCAATCTTAGATAATGTCCCGTGAGCTGATGAGAAGAACGTATATTCAGTTAATTTTGGGTAGAATATTCTGTAATTGTCAGTCAGACCCAGTTGTTCTAGGGTTTTGTTTAAGTCCATTATTTCGTTATTAATTTTCTGTTTGAGGATCTGTCTCGTGCCGTCAGTGGGGTGTTGAAATCTCCAGTGATTATGGAGTTGCTATGAATCCATTTGCTTAGCTCCAGTAAGGTTTGCTTTATGAATCTGGGTGCACCTAAGTTGGGTGCATATATATTTAAAATTGTTAACCTTTCCTGTTGAACTGTGCCCTTCACCATTATATAATGACCCTCTTTGTCTTTCACTACTTTTGTTGGTTTAAAAACTAAATCGTCTGAAATTAGATCTGCCATGCCAGCCTTCTTTTGGCTTCCACTTGCTTGGAATACTGATCTCCACCTTTTTATTTTAGTCTATATGCATCCTTGCAATTTAGATGTGTTACCTGAAGACAGCATATAGTTGGCCTATATTTTCTTATCCATTCAGCCAGCCTATGTCTCTTGAGTGGAGAGTTTAAGCCATTCACATTTATTGAGAGAACTGATAGGTAAGGTAGATTATTGTTCATTCTGTTGGGTTGGATATTGTTGGTTTGATTTCTGTCTTGAGCCATTGTATTATCTGGCCTTTAATCTTTGGGTTTTGGTTGTTTTTATATTCGTGAGTTTTAATTATGGTGTTCTGTGCGTAACACTGTTATGAGTACTTCTTGGAGGGCTGGTCTTGTCTTGGTGAATTCTCTGAGTCTTTGCTTGTCTGAGAATGTATTTATTTCTCCTTCATATACAAATCTTAGTTTTGTAGGGAATAAGATTCTAGGCTAGAAATTGTTTTGTTTCAGTAGAGTGAGAATGGGGCCCCAGTCTCTCCTTGCTTGTAAATTCTCAGTGTGGAGAAGTCTCGTGTTATTCAAATTGGCTTTCCTTTGTATGTTACTTGCTTCTTTCGTCTTCCAGCTCTCAGAAGGGCCTGTTTAGTTGATATTTTGGTCAGTCTGATGACTGCATGTTGTAATGTCTTCCTGCTTGCATTGAATCTCCCAGGGGTCCTCTGAGATTCTTGAACTTGTATATCGAGATTTTGAGCAAGGCCTGGGAAATTTTCCTCTATTATATCTTCAAATAGCCTGTCCAACCCTTGAGTGTTGTCTTGTTTCCCTTCTGGTAACCCTATGACCCTCACATTAGGTTTCTTCACATAATCCCAAAACTCTTGTAGGCTTTGCTCTTTTCTCTTGTTTCTCTGCTCTATCTCTGCGACTTTTTTATTTAGCTGGATGGGGTTATCTTCAATCTCTGAGATTCTTTCTTCTGTTTGATCTGCCCTGTTCTTAAGACTTTCCACTGTATTTTGTAGCTCCCTGAATTGATTTTTATTTCCAGGAGTTCGGTTAAACTTTTCTTCATTGTGTCTATTTCTTTAGTGAAGTTTTGTTCTAGGTCTTGGAGGCTTTTTGTGGTTTCTTTGTGTTGGTTATTGAGTTGTTCTTGCAGGTCGGTGAGTTTTCTTATGATCCACATACAAAATTCCTCTTCTGTCATTTTGGTTGCTTGATTTTGGTTGGTGTCCATTTCTAGGGGGCTGGTGCTCCTCTTTGGGGGTGTGTTTTCCATTTGGTTCTTCATATTTCCAGAGTTGCTTTGCTGATTTCTTCCCATGTCAATCAGTTGTTGTTTCTTTCCTTTAGGTTTTTGTTTGGGTATTCACATGCCTTGTTTAGTTTCTGAGCCAGTAGGTGGTGTCTGTGGGTGAGATTTGACCACTCCCTGTATAATGAGTCAGTAGGTGCCATAAAAAGGGTGTGGATGATGTCCTCCATGTCCGTAGGTGGCACTTGCTTGGAGGAACGGGCTACACTGTTGTTTTTGTGTCTTGTTATCAGCTCTTGTTCCTGTAGAGAGGCACTCTCATGCCTTAGGTGGTCGGTGGGGCCCTAGGACTTCTAGGTGTGTCCTTTTCTCCCCCTCAGTGAGGGCTGGTTTAGGAGAGAGTCTGGGTGGAGCTGGGTTGGGTAAGCCTGCCCTCAGGCACCACCAATGTCTTCAGCAGGGGTCAAAGTTCTGTTCTCTTCTTCCAGGAAAAGCTGTCAGGGAGGGGCTGAAATGGCCCCGCTCAATCAGAATACCTGTGTGTGGGGGTGGGGCTGTGTGAGACTCCCAGTCTGGAGCGGGTCTGGCTTCTTTCCACCCTCCCCAACTCCGTGGCTACTCCTGGGCCTCTGCCAGCAGGCCAGACCACATGCCACCAGGCCTCCCCGGACTGTCATGCCGGCGGGGAAGTTCCCTCTGCAGGAACGCCACCTGGGCTGGGTGCACAGCCTCCTTTTGGGAGGACGGTTGCCCTCTAGGACGCAGATCTGCCCCTGAAGGCACATACACCTCAGTAAGCTGTTCACGTATATCCTTTCTGTGCCCTGGGCAATGCAAGACCTCGGTGCACGGGATCTGGTCTGCAGGTCTGACCTCTGGGTCCCAGAGTTCAACCTGTATCCCCACCAGGGAGAGGAGTGCCAGTCCCAATTTACCCACAGGGAGCCCAAGCTGGGTCTATGTCTCTCTGCCTCAGGGTCTGCCCCGTTCTCCTGGGATCACCGTGCCAGCAGCACTTGAGAGGGCTGGTGGGTAGGGAGCTCACAGTCTGAGTTCCCCTTAGTCAGTTGTAGGGCCCCAAAAGGGAAGGTCCCGTTCCCTGTAGGTGCCTCCGGCTGGTGGCTATATTGTCTCTCTGGGCAGCTGCGGGTAGGGTCAGGGGAGGGGAGGAGGAGGCAATATGGCGTCTGCCGCGAGGCTCGGGTCTGTGCACACGGAGGTGCCCCGAGGGAGTTGGGAGCCTGGTGCCACATCCGCTACTGGCTTACCACTCACTGGTGGTGGTCGTGGCTGGGCTGTTGTCCACAGGTCTCTCCACCCGCTGGGGAGCCCACCGGCAGTCCGAGATGCAGGGGAGGGGAAATGGCCGATCCACCTACCCTTCTGGCTGGTCTCCGGGCTGCTCTGGCATTCCCAGCTTCCAGTTCTCCTCCAAGACCTCCTCCTGTGGAGTCTCCCATGGTCTCAGGTACTCCTCCTTCCGACCCTGGTCTGATGTAGGCTCGTGTTCTTGCTTCTTTCTTCTATTTCTGCTAGAATCTGTCTTTTCTGCAGAGACACTCTGTCTGGTGGTGTTTCTCATCCACCATCTTCTCACTTTTAATTTCTTACACAGAGCCAACAAATGGGATTTTTCTTTAGAATTAGATATTTAAAACTGTGTAGCCAGGCTGAACTGCCAGGGCAGGCTGTGGTCAGGGACAAGCTATTGCAAACCAGATGCTGGTCCACAACCAGGACTCAGGTTCCCTGAGACCTAGCACCATTCCCTGACTCTGCTGAGAGTGTAGAGCAGTCTCTACGAAGTACTTGGGGACACACAGTCCGACTCTCAGGCACTGGAAGCAGAAACCCCCTGTGAGGGGACAGGAGCAATGTCACCATCTACCATGACGAGCCTGGCATCTGTGCCTCCGTTTGGGCCAAAAATATAGAAGTCGGCTTTTGGGCTGTGCCTCACAAAAGAAGGCCTGGACACCCTTCTCTCTTCGAGCCTCATGACGAGTCTGTATTAAGTACATTTTAGGGACCATCATCCCACCCCACGGCTGGGGAAGCTGAGGCTCAGAGAGGGAATGTGTGGGAGAAACCAAGTCTCGCACTTTCCTCAGCAGCAACAAGGCTTCTCCTGTGCGGAAAAACTAAAGTTCCCAGAGCTCCACCAGTCCCAGCGATCAATTCACTGACATGCTCTGTCCTTGTTCCTAGGAGAAAAAGGCAAGTCATGGGGCAAAGAATCTTGTGTTGGGTTTAGTTTATTATATGTATATATGCATACAGATAAGTGCACAAACACACACGTGCACACACAGGCTCTGTCTGATCCCCCTACATCCTGTCTGTCCCTAGGTCCATTGCTGCCACCTCCAAAATGCCTCTCACACCTGTCCATCCCTCTCCAAATCCACTGCAATGTCCAGCTCAGACACGACGCATCTCTCTCTCACCTGGTCTCATCTCAGTCTTCACCCTGGACACCCTGCCCAGCCCGTTCTCTGCACTGGCCCTCAGAGTGCTCTTGCTAAGACAAAAACCTGACCAGGACATCCTCCATGGCTCCCTTGTCTATAGGAAAGAGTCTAAGTGAGTCAGAGAAATATCCTGGCTTCACTCGTTAACACCAGACTGGTTGTGTTCCCCAGGCTCCAAGGAAGGTTGGTGGGGTGGAAGCTTGATAGAGAAGATCGTCTGTTCAAGTGCTGACACAGAAAGCGTCACAGTGGCCTCAGAGGCCAAGGCCAGAGAGCAGACATAGAAATGGATTTGCGGTAGGATGGAGAGGGAATCCAGGTCACAAGGGGAGTGTGTGGCAGGGTTGAGACTAGGATCCAGAGCACCTAGAGGCCAGCTGGTCAGCTCCTCGGGCTCTGTCCCTGCCCAAGGCAAGCCCCAGATAACTGGGACACTCTGCACGTCAGACACATCCCCACTAAGCAGCCAGGCTCCACTGCACACGACCTGCCATTTCCCGTTAAACCTCCTTACTCAATGCAGAGCCGGGCACCTCGTAAGACCCATGAATGCTTACTGAGCCCTCCATGGACTGGGAGACCCGGGAAGCCAGAAGCAAAGACACAGGAACGATTACTTTCCCTTTCTTCCTATGCTTTTATCTCTCATTCCCAGAGGTCAGGAAAGAATTGCCTGTGTCTGCAGGTCACGGGTCCCTCAGTACACACCAGGACACAAGACAGTTAGGGGGAGGGTTGGAAGAATTTGCACTGAATATCATGAGTCTTTCTATCATGTCCCTGTCCCAGCTGATAATAATAATTTTAACAATAACAGCGTATTACATGCCAGGCACCGTAGTGTGTGATTTATATTCAGGATTCTATTTTATCCCTATAACTGGGGCGATGGGGAAAGATTTAACAGCAAATACAGGAACTGACCAATCGGATCAGACACCTGCTGCAAGAAACAGGTAGAGCTATACCAGAGGCTGGGCATAACCATCCTGTGAGTGGGGACTGTTACTGTACCAACTTTACAGTAAGGAAAGTGATACACCCAGCCCAGAGCCACAGCTGTGGCTGACACACAGCCTGTACTCATCACCACCAGGCAGCGCAGACTCTCTGAGCGTCCCTGGCAAGGACGTGGTCGGGCCGAGCAGCTTGCAGACAGGTCCTCTCCTCCTCCTCCCCATACCACGTACTTGCTCACTCCCTGCCTCCTCCAGGACAGAGCTGAGTGACAGGGCGCAGGAGGAGCAGTAACCATGGCCCAAAGGCAGGTGGAGTGAAGCTGGGGCAGGCAGCTGACCGAGCCCAGCAGATGGAGGGAAGGCACAAAGCCAGCCTTGTTCCCTAGTCAGCTTATGCACCCCTCAGCCTCCGGGAGCATCTTCAGAGAATGATGCTGACCCAGCATATGGCCCCACACCTGGTCCTCCCCAGCAGGGTGAGGAGGGCAAGCCCAGTCCTCTACACAGCCTCTGTGCCTGGGAGGGGCCTGCGCCCAGGACTGCCAGGACTGATCAGCAGTCCCAAACCAGCAAGCTCGGAATCATACTCTCGTGTGCCCTGGGTTGCAGGGCCCTCCCTGAGCCCTCAACAACACCCAGGATCTCACGGTCTGCTCTGGACAACTTCAGAGATTCCCCAAGCCTGGGTCTGAAGGCTGTCCTGACATTGGTGACTAGGACACCCAGCTTCTCTGCAGCCTCCCTGACAAGGGTGCTCCAGTGCTGTTCACATAGCCCGGGAGGCTCACTCTCTCAAGACGGCTTAGGCGGCTGAGACTCTGCCCTGCACAAACCTTTCCTGTACCAGCTAAAAGCCAGAGCTGGTCCCTTCTGAGGTTGATGGTGAGTTCTCTAAAGCACCCTGTGCCCGTGCTCTGCTCCTCCCCCTCCCCGCCACCCACACTCCCCTCTCCTCCTGAGTCCCAGCCTGTGTTACACTGCAGTGGCCCTTACCTGCCTCACCTTTCCTTAGGACGGGATGTGGGGCTGCCCGGGTCGCTGATCTCCTCTAATACGCCCTTCTCGTCCTGATCCCGCCCATCATCCCAAGCTGGACCCCTGCTTCCTGTCAAGATCTCCAGTGCCAGACGGCAGCCCAGCAGACACTCCCCGCTGACAGCCACGGATCACCCCACCCCTCTGCTCAGCAGCCAAGGGCCCCAAAGAACATCCTCTGGGAAAGTCACTGGTGCAGCAGAAGACCAAGGGATTTGTAGTCAGATAGACTTGGTCACTGTGACCTGGGCAAGTCACATTGCTTACCAGGGCCTGCTTTTCCTCTATACAACGGAGCTGTGTTCGCTATATTATAATCACACTGGCATTTAATTGGTGTTTTTTTTTTTAGTGATTATTATGGGCCAGACATGTGAGATGTACTATTAACAAATCCTTGCAGCCTTGTGATCCCCATTTTACAGAGACAGAAATGGAGCTTGGAGCAGTAAGTATCCTATGTGAAGCTGGGATTATGACCACAGTTTTGTCTGAACACACGGGCTCTACTCCTAACCCATCCCCAACACCCATCCATCGCCACGGCACAGGACAAGCCTGACCAGAGCAGGGAGCCTTCCAGAGCCGGAACTGCTCCTGAGATCTCTGAGCTGCAAGGCGACAGAGGCTGAGGGGAAAATAGGGAGTCCTGGTTCTTGGTCTAGATGTTACTCCACTGTGGATTCCTTATACCTAGGATAATCTCCACTAGATTCCTCCAGGTTCCTGAATTACAAAAGTAATCCACACTCACTGAGAAAATTGATAAACCCGGAAAGAATAGAAAGAAGAAAAAAATTACCCTTTAGTTCCACACAGCAAAGAAAATTTCCATTGTGACTTCTTGATGTGTCTTTCTAATTTTTTCTATGCTGAAATGATAGTGGGTTTTTTTTTTTCTCTCTCTCTTGCCTGGTTGATATCACACTATAGATTCAGTTTTATTGAGACACACACTAGTTGGTTGATTATCCATTTCCCCCTTTTTTTGCCAATGGAACCATGCTTTTACTTACTACACTTGTTTAGAGTAATCAATATGTCATGAGCAGTCCAAGCACAAATGACAACCCTCTTTCATCCTTTCCCAGAATCCCTTTCAGCAAGGGCAGATGCATTACCTGGTCCAGTGAGACTTAAAAAGAAACTCCACTAGGGAGTTTTTGTGAAAATATTTGTTTTCCTAACAAAGAGGATAGTGACTATGAAAAACCCCCATCCCTCAAACCCGCTTTGTCTCAACGTGAATACAAATGTAATGTTTGGAGTTGGGCAAACGCTCTTGTAACCATGAGGAAAAGACTCAAGAGAATCACAGTGGTCTCCTGCTAACAGTATTCAACTGTGAGCTAATACACGTAGCTGCTCACCTCAAGACATTTTGGTATGTGAAAAAAAATCCTGTATATTTCTGAGCCATTATTAGTTAGGTTTTCTGTTTTATGCAGGCAAATCCTAATGGATCAATTATTCTGACTTTTTAAAAGATTTAATATTATATGATAAGCAATTTACCATCCACTTGCATATACTTTATAACTATTATTTGCAAGGAATTCTTCACCTATTGTTGGACATATAGTTTTGATTCCATTTTTTCTATTAGAAATGATAACAAATTTGATATCACTATAATGTAGGAAGATTTTCTAGCTCCAAATAATTACTGAATTCAGTGAGAGTTATAAAATATAGAGATAGCAGTTACAGACTTTGTTCCCACCCAGGAGAAAGTAAGAGGAATCAAAATTATATTCCCATTTGTAGTAACTAAAAATCCAAACAAAATATGTGAAATAATGTTCTCCAAGACACTGAACATCAGGCAACAAAGATAGTCTATGAGATAGTCTATGATGTAAGACTATGAGATAGTCTATGAGATAAGAGAAACCAGTGAAGTGAGCCCTACAATTTCCCCAGTTGCTGCTTAGAAAGAATAACCAGGTTGTGCCATGGGGATCGAGAACACAGAGGAGATTAGTGTTCTCCCTGGGTTAAGGTGATAGAGTTGGGAGCTCAGAGAGGCCAAGGTGTGTAGAGTTCAGAGAGCAGGGTACTGAGAAAATGAAAGCTGCTAGAGAAAAGAGTTCCAGAGATCTGCAGAGGGTCCCACTTGAGTGTTCAGTTGAGTACTGATCAATGCATGTGCGGAAGTTACTGGAGGATGGGTAAGGGAGAAAAGAAGGCAGAAAAAACAAGTGGAAGGATTAGTGGGAACAACTCTCAAAGCTTATATAGGAATTGAGGTATTTCCTACCCCTGCTAATCGGAGTGAATGCTGCTCTGGTGTCACCTCACAAAACTTAAAAGCAAAATTCAAATGACTCAAAATGTTTACAAGTAACCTAACTTCATTCCAGAAAACCCTCAAAAATATTTATTAAGAATCTAAAAATTATCCCACATGTTGAATCCACAAGGTAAGATTCAAATGTCTGACACCAATACAAAAATTACCAAGAGTGCAATGAAACAAAATGGTACAACCCATAACAAGGAGGAAAATAATTCAGTTAAAACTGACCGAGTATTAGACATATGATAGAATAAGTTGATAAGGATATTAAAGAGCCAATATATCTATATTCCTTATGTTTAAAAAGCTGCAAGAAAGACTGAACTTATTAAGGTGATACATGAAAAATATAAATCTAAGACTTACATATAATTGTAAAATTATATGTAGATGATAACTACAATATGTTAGATGAAAAATTTGCTGGGTGAGATTAACATTAGATTAGAGATTATAGAAGAAAAGATTAATAATCATAGCAATACTATAACAAAAACTAACCAAAACTCAGAAAAAAAGACTTCAAAAGTGAACAGAGTATCAGTGAACTGTGGGACAATTTCATGTGGCCTAATACATGTTTCATAAAAGTTCCCAAAAGAGAATAGAGGGGAAACACAAATATTTGAAAAAATAATGGATAATTATTAATTATATATTAATATTATCACATATTAATTATAAAATTTCCTAAATGTGATTAAAACTAAAAGTCCACTGATCCAAGGCAAGCTAAATTAAAAATAAATATGAAGAAAATTATAACAAGACCCATCATAATCAAATTGCTTAATACCAGTGCTACTCTTAAAAGAAGCCAGACAAAGACAGACAACATAGAGAGCCCCAAAGATAAGAATGACAGCTGACTTCTCATCAGTGATAATGGAAGCCAAGAGACCATGAAGCAATGTCTTGCAGGTTCTGAAAGGAAGGGGGAAAAATCCATCTAAGTAGAACATTTACCCCAAGAACATATCTTTAAAAACTCTAGGTGAAATAAATAATTTTTAAGACATCAAAAGCTGAAAGACAATGAAAGAAATATATCTAAAAAATGTCCAAATATTTGGAAATTAAAAACACACTTCTAAAAAAAACCCTATCAAAGAGGAAAATAAAAAATTAGAACATATTTGGAATCAATGAAAATGAAGACACAATATATCAAAATTTGTGAGATGTAGCTAAACAGCTTTCTTTCTTTCTTTCTTTCTTTCTTTCTTTCTTTCTTTCTTTCTTTCTTTCTTTCTTTCTTTCTTTCTTTCTTTCTTTCTTTCTATACAGAGTCTTGCTCTGTTGCCTGGCTAGACCTAAATAGTACTTAGTGAGATACTTATAGCACTAAAGTATCTATGTTAAAAAAGAAAAAACATCTCATATCAATGACCTCTGCTTCCATCTTAAAAACTAGATAAATAAGAGCAAATTAAACTCAAAGTACAAATGAAAAAGGAAATAATAAAGATTAGGAAATCAGTGAAATGGAACATAAAAACAATAGAGAAAATCCATGAAACCAAAGCTAATATTTTGTTTTTTCAGAAGATAAATAATATTGAAAATGTTGTAGCTCAACTGATCAGGAAACAAGGTAAAAGACAAATTTCGAATTTCAGAAATGAGAAAGGTAACATGACTATTGATTATTTAGACATTAAAAAAGTAATAAAGGATTATAAATAAATTTCTTTCAATAAATTAGATAACATAAAATGGACACATTCATTGAAAGACATTAAGTAACAAAGCTCCCTTGAAAAGAAATATATACTCTGACTAGACATATATCTATTTTATTTTATTTTACTTATTTATTTTTTTGAGACAGAGTCTCACTTTGTTGCCCAGGCTAGAATGCCATGACATCAGCCTAGCTCACAGCAACCTCAAACTCCTGGGCTCAAGCAATCCTTCTGCCCCAGCCTCTCAAGTAGCTGGGACTACAGGCATGCACCACCATGCCCAGCTAATATATATATATATATATAAATATATATATATATATGTTTATTTTAGTTTAGTTTAGTTTATATATATATTTTTTAGTTTATATATATATATTTTAGTTTAGTTTTTAGTTTTCGAGCTAATTTCTTTCTATTTTTTAGTAGAGATAGGGTCTCACTCTTGCTCAGGCTGATCTCGAACTCTTGAGCTCAAATGATCCACCCACCTCGGCCTCCCAGAGCACTAGGATTACAGGCATGAGCCATGGCGCCCAGCCCCAACACTATGTATTTTAAAACTTGAATGTGTAGTTAAAACCCTTCCACAGAGAAAACTCTAGACTCAAAAGGATTAACTTGTGAATTCTACCAATCATTTAAGGATGAAATAATTAAAAGTCTGCACAAACTCTTCTAGAGACTTTCAGAGGCACAAATAGTTCCCAACTCATTCTATGAGGTCAGCACCATTCTGATACCAAAACCAACATAAGATATTACAAGAAAAGAAAACTATAGCCCCATATCCCTCATGAACACAGATGCAAAAATTCTTAACAGAATTTTAACAAATTGAATCCTATAGTACCATGGCCAAGTGTCAGGTGAAGAGAGACAGAGATGTGTGCTGGAATGAAGACAGGCTTCAAAGGGGCACAGGTGTGGGCCCAGCCCATCTGGTCCATTTCCTCGCTATCTTACCTCAGAATCATAATGATGGTGTTGATGGTGGTGATGATGATGATGATGGCGATAATTTCTCCCATTTCTTTATCACATAATATGTTCATGATGTCCAATGCTTAAAAACTACATCTCACTTAATCCTCCGATCATGTGAAGTTCATATTGTTATCTGAATTTTACAGTTAAAAAAATTGAGCCTTAGGGAGGTTAAATAACTTGCCTGAGTAAGTGACCAGAAAGAAATACACACAAAAGCAATTTGAATTCTACCCTGTGAGACCGGACCATCTCTCACAATTGGTCAATGGCCCTCACCCATGATGCAGCTCCCTTCCAGTGAGCCCTGACCTGCATCTGTTAGTGAGGCCAAGCTAGTCTCTTGCCTTTCTCTCTTGGAATTCTAGAAGACACAAGAGAGAACTTAGTTGGGGAAGCGTCCTCAGAGTGGATCAGAGGAAGGCTGCACATCTGTCCCTTCGACCAGCTGGCTCCTGCACCCAGCCTTGGAAGCATTCCACAGCCGGACTACACACACCCTGTAAACCAGCGTTGCTTCTAGCGATAGAAACGCTGCAGTACAGTGACTTGGAATCTGACAGGTCTAAGTTTAGATTTGGGCTATACGATTTACCTGCTGTGTGGTGGGAACAAACCACTTGATTCTTTTAAACTCTCTGAACCTCTTAGTCTATCACTGGCATTTGACCTTATTGTAACAATTACCTCATTAACTGCCATGTGAATTGTATTTAACTTACTCTAGTTTTGAGCCCGAGAAGCATATGTAACTCACACGTGTCTTTACCTTGGGAGCTCCGTGGTGCGAAGGCGACTCACACTGCCATGCTATAGTACACATGTTATGTGACCGGTGGCCCCCTGGGCAAAACCACAGAAAGCAATAAAAAATAACAAATTGTTCATTAAATTAAAAAGGATCGTTTTTTTTGAAGTTTTTATTCTATTTTCATAATAAAACACCATGGGCCCAGGGGAAAAATATTTTCTATGTGGCAGTCAATGTGCTAATTATATTAGGTGTAATGACCAGGTAGCATCTGATAAGAGAAGGTGTTCAATAGTCGGTAGGAACTGTTCTGGTAAAAGATTTGGTAGCGTTTATACCACAATAAGGTATGTGGCCCTGAGTAGGTACCTGAGGAAATTAGTAGATATTCAATATACGGTAGTTATGGGAACACTAATAAATATTAGGAGCAATTATATGACAGTATTCCTTATTCATGGTTTCAGTTACCTGGAGTCAACTGTGGTCCAAAAATATGACATGAAAAATTCCAGAAACAAACAATTCCTAAGTTTTGAATTGTGTGCTGTTCTGAGCAGTGTGATAAATTCTCAGTTCATCCCGTTCTGTCTTACCGGGGGCACAAAGCATCCCTTTGTCCAGCATATCCATACTGTATGTGCCACCGACAGCTTATTAATTTAGCGGTAATCTCGGTTGTCAGATCCACTGTCCTGGCATCCTGATGCTTTTGCTCAAGGTCAATAGTAGCCTAAGGCAACAACACAAAGTCTCTGTCATTCACCTCATTGCTTCCCATCACGTAGGCATTTTATCATCTCACATCATCACAAGAAGGGTGAACATAGTACAAGATATTTAGACAGAGAGAGACCACATTCACATAACTTTTATTACAGTACATTGTTGTAATTGTTCTATGTTATTATTAGTTACTGTTTTGAATCTCTTACCATACCTAATTTATAAATTAGACTTTTTCATCGGTATGTGTGTGTAGGGAAAAATGTAGCGCCTACAGGGTTGAGTCCTAGCTGTGATTTGGGGCATCCACTGGGGACTTGGAACATATACCTATTCTTGGAAAATCCCTGTCCCTGGAAAATCCCAGGACAGTATAGAAAAATCACCCCCCAAACTAAGAGGGAACTGAGAGGCGAAAGAATGACTCAAGCAAGTCCAGCCAGAGACTTAGGTGAGTTTATTAGAGGTGACTTACTAGGGTGCTTGCTCCTGGGGGCACAGGAATGTCTTCTGCAGGAGCTTCGTGCATGCAAAATCGGCATCTGCCCACTGTGGTGTTGCTTTAAATCCCTGCCCAGTGAGTAATGCAAAGTGTTTACAAAGTGTTTACATTATAATTTTGCTTGTTCACAGTAAAACAATTCATGCAGGTGCAGTACCATCATCACACACTGTCATGCAACCCATGTTATGTTAATGAATTGCAATTTCTCACTGGGTGGGAACATTAGTGTTAGAATTAGCTAAGGACAACAGAAGCAGCTCTAAAACAGTCAGGGCCAGTTGCAGCTGCCAATTTCAGAGCAAGAAAGCGCTGGGCACGTTTCCTGGCACCTGTTAAGATTACTTTGTAACAATTTTGCTGAGCACTGCAGGCCGGCACAGCATTTCTGCTTTGTGGTCGGGGACCTGCATTTTCCCCTCATCCTTCTAGGGTAAAGGAGTACTATTGTATCCAATCCCAACTTTTCCCCCTATTTAAGGTGTGCAGCCTTGGATAAGATGCTTGAGGATGTAAAAGACACACAAACGTGTTTGACAGAAAAACACAGTACATCTTATCAGTTTTGTCACTGTGTCACACAGGCATGTGGTAGGTCAGCCACACGATCCCCTCGCCAGCCCATCTGAGGTCTCAGTGGGAAGAAATTTCAGTCCCCAATGGAAACTTCAAAAGGATACTAAGCTCTCCAGATCCAAGCCCAGACTATCTCAGAGGCATTAAACTTTCTGCCTGTATCTTTTGTCCTGCCCAGAGGCTTAGTGCTGCGTTTGCCAGCACAGACAGGGAGTCCCCAGGGCTTTTCAGGGGCTGGAAACTCTCCAGCCCTGTTCTGATGCCAACAGGACCCTTGGATCTGCCAACTGGAGCGCCTCCCTCCAGGGCTGCTCCGGGTCCAGGACACTTAAGAGAGGCACAGCATCCCCCTGCAGAGCTAAGGAGGGGAGGAACTGCTTTCTCCTGCACCGCATGTAACAGACAAAACAGACCAGTGCTGCCACAGGAGGGAAGGAGGCCACTCAAGCAGAAGGACAAGCATGTGTAGGTGGCACTGAGGGAGGCTGGACAAGTTGATTCCCTGGGCGTCCCCAGCAATGGACAAAGGAGCCCCACCCCAGGCTTCTCTCCCCACCCACTGGCATGAGTGGAGGGAGAACTGCCCTTGCTGAGCGGAGCCCATCTGTGTCCAGGGCACTTTCATGGTCATTTCCTGACTTGCGCTCGTGCCTCTCAAGGGCACCTTCCCACCTTGGCACCAAGCAGTGTCCTGGGGCTCCCTAGTGGGAGCCCTGACGAGGCATCTTCTCCCTTCTTGTCTACAAGAAGCCCAGGGTCTGGGAGGGACAGGGGAACATTGGCAGGTGGAGAGAGGAGGGTGGATGGGAATAGGAGCTTAGTGAAAGGGCTGGACATAACTGAGGCTTTACCTTGCCTTTGTCAGAGGCAGGAGGCGCAGTGGTCCAAAGCCTGGCAGGCTATGCAGCCAGAGTCCCAGGGTTTAGACTTTGTCCTGTCCCTTATTAGCTTGGTGGAAGGTAGAGCAGACTCTGATCTTAAAGCACAGAAAATTAGAAAAACCAGCCTGCCCATCCCTACTTTCTCCTGGCTGGGTGGACGCTTACTCTCTCACAAAGCACTGACACTATCAGGAGCCCAGAGTTTTGTCAAACCAAGGACACGTGCCATCTCTGTGCTGGACAGTATGGAGACACACTGCAGCCTTCAGCCTGGCAGGAAAGACAATAAACACATAAAATAAATAACTCTGGACCGGTCAGGTAAGGAGGAGGATGAGTGGGAAGGAGGAGGCGGAATGGATTAGGGAAGGCATTCTCAGCAGAGGAACAGCTGGAGCAGAAGGTGGTGGCATGTGTGGCAGGCACTGAGGGAGCCAGCTAGCCTGGAAATCTGTGTCTCCGTGGCAGGAGACCCCCCGCGGCCCAGACTACCATCCCTTTGGGGGTCGTGTGTTAGCATCATGGTTCAGAAGTCTCACTGAGGTAACAAGAGAATCACACGGACACGAAAATTGGTTAGAACCATTGGGGAGAATGTTCTACAGTTCCATCCAGATTGTTGCAAAAGGTACTAATTTATCTTTTTTTTAATGCCTGGAACAGATGCTACATGTACTCATTGTTAAATTGGAACTAACTGATGAACACTCCTTTTTACCCAGAGGCAGGTAAAACACAGTGGAAATCAAGTGGGGGGAGAGGCCGGAGCTGGGGTAAAAACCTACCCAATGGGTCCAGTGAACACTATTTGGGTGATGGGCACACCTATAGCTGGGACTCCAGCATGACAAAAGAGATTCATTTAACCTAAAACATTCATTCCCATTGTAATTTAGAAAATTAAACAAAAATGGTTAGAACCAGATTGAGAAAGGCCATGAATTCCAGATATAGGGGCTGATTGCTGAGACAGTATCTGCTAGTGGGGAATGGGAAGGGGAGAGATGGAGGGGTCCTGTGCAAGAGTCCAGCTTTGGGGTGTGGATGGGGGCAAAGGAGGATGTGGGATTTGGGGACAGGAGTATGTGGGCACCTGCTCTTTTTCAGCCCTGTCATCTTGGTGCCAGGGTTTGACATGTGCACTGCTGACCACACCTTATCTCTTGAAGGTCCCCTTTCAATGTCCGAGGCTGTGCTGCCCCAGCCTCCTCTTACTTTCACAAACCTTCCTTCTCCAGGACATTTCTCTCCTTCATCCAATTATGGGAGTTTCTGAAAGCACAGAACACACATCTAGCACTATATTCTTTTGCCCATTCAGCCTGGGACAGCTTTTCCATCTCCCACTCCTCCCCTATCATCTCCTGACACTCGGTCCTCATGATCAGCTTTTCAGACTTGTCCTCTGGAACCTCAGATGCTCAAGAATGCTAGTGCACCTGCTCTCTTCTCTCTCCACACCTCCATCCACATAGCCTACCATGATCTAAATTGCTTGCATTTATTGCACCTTCTAGATACCAGGCATATTTCTTTCAGTCTCCACTATGCAGATATTACCCCCATATTACAAATGACCCTGGGACTCTGAGAGGCTAAGTGACTCGGGAGTGGGTAAAGAGGTTACCAGGCTCAGGTGTGTTGAGGCCCGAGTCTATGTTCTGTATATTCTCCAAAGCTCTGGGTGTGTGTCTACAGCTCCCGGAATGAATCTCCTGCCAACACAATCCTGCTCAACGGGCTGCTGCACTCAGCCCTCCCCATGGTGCTCAGGCACTGATGCAAGGACAGGTCAGCAGCTGGTGCTTCTGGTACCAAAGAACATCAGAGATCGAAGGGCCCTTTGGGGCCATTGAGGCCAACAGCCTCATATTACAGATGGGGCTGTGAAGCTCAGAGAGGGATATGGAGTTACCCAAGATCAAGCCAGGACTACCCCCAGCACTTCTGATTTCCCAGTTCATTCCACTTATACTAACCCTTTTTATTTCCCTGGTGTTTTATATTTTGCAAGTTGTCTTCATATATAGCATCTCATATGCTCCTTGTCATAGCTGCTCTATCTCTATTTAACAGATGGGGAGACTGAGGCCAAGGGTGGTGAAGGGATTCACTCAAGGTCACAGAGCTGAGTAAGTGACAACCATGGAACACTCAGGGAACAATGGAACAATGGAGTCCTGGGGTAGTAATTGTAAGGATTCAACAGAAAATTCCACTTATACCTGGTACAGGAAACAAAGCCCAGACAGGCCTCGGCAGGAATGGGAAGAGCAAGCCAGGAGCCAGTGGCCCATTTCTTGGGTGCTCAGGGCTGTGAGGTCTGTCTCCTCTGTCCCTAGCATGTCATTCCTCATCTCTGTAGGACCTCCCATTTCCTCTCCTCTATAGTTGCAGCTCCTGTGACTTTGCGTTGCCACCACCCTAGCTCTGAGTTGACAGTGTCCCAATACCCACAGCCCACAGACACAGACAGTCAGTGTAATGATATTAAGTTCTCAGCAGACGCATCTAGATGCTCACTCCAGATTGGGACAATTGTGCAGCCCTAATAGAATTCAGTAGTGGTGAGGGGTTGACTGGGTTCCCTCCTACAAACGCGACTACCTAATGCCTTGGCCTCTACGGTGAGGGTGGTTTCCAGAGAAGGCCCTGTGAGCAGTCAGGCATACTATGCTGCATTACAGGCATGAATCCAGATCTTTTGACCTATTGCCAACTGCCATGGCTGCCCTAGGTTTCTTGACCTTTTTGTCCAACTCAACAAAGGTTTGATCCAATCTGCACGTCACTGTGCATGTTGTTGTGTGTGTTTGTGGTTCGGGTTCTGTCAATTCCATCCTCCCTTCCCCAGGGCTAAGGACAGAACAGGGAAGTCCTTGTCTCTCCTTAATAGGCAGATCACCATGCAGACCGTTGGCCTGAAAAACCACAGCTCTGTGTCCGAGTTCCTCCTCCTTGGCTTCTCCAGTGAACCACAGGTCAGAATCGTCCTCTTCACCTTCTTCCTCCTCCTCTACCTAATCACCCTGTTGGGCAATGGACTCATCACCACCCTGATCTACCTGGACTCTCACCTCCACACACCCATGTACTTCTTTCTCAGTATCCTTTCCATGGTGGACATGGGCTATGTTACCACCACTGTGCCTCAGATGTTGGTTAATATGGTGCGTCCAAGGGGAACCATCTCCTGGGGAGCTTGTGTTGCCCAGATGTTCATCTTTTTAGTCCTGGGTATTGCTGAGTGTGTCCTCTATGCCATTATGGCCTATGACAGGTATGTGGCCATTTGCTTCCCCCTTCACTACACCCTACTCATGAGCCGTTCCATTTGTATCAAGATGGTCATAGTGTGTTGGTGCATTAGCATAGTTGGGTCTCTGGTGTACACTGTCTTCACCATGTGTCTGCCTTACTGTGGCCCTCACAAGATAAACCACTTCTTCTGTGAGGTCCCAGCTGTCCTGAAGTTGGCGTGTGCAGACACAACCTTCAATGACCAGTTGGACTTCATCTTGGGTTTCACCCTGCTCTTGGTCCCACTCTCCCTCATCCTGGCCTCTTACATGCGCATCTTTGCCTCCATCTTCAGAATACGCTCCTCCCAGGGGAGGATCAAGTCCTTTTCCACATGTGCTTCCCATATCACTGTGGTCACCATGTTCTATGCTCCATGCATGATGATGTACATGAGGCCCGGCTCCTGGTATGACCCCGAGCGGGACAAGAAGTTGGCGCTGTTCTACAACGTTGTCTCTGCCTTCCTCAATCCCATCATCTACAGCCTCAGGAACAAAGATGTAAAGATGGCTTTCCTGAAAGTATTTGGAGACAGAAGGACACCTCAGTGACCTGGGATGTTTCAGAGTTGTCCACAGTCCTGGGCATAATGGATGGGGCTCATTTGGTACAGTAAAGGTATGAGAGCTGTCACCCACCTGAGTCTTCCTGGGGCTGTGAGCAGCCAGGAAGGTGTTGCCGCCCCAACTGAAGATGCCCCCCAACCCATTTGTTAGACAATTTTCAGCTGCCACCACCCAAAGACTCCATTTTGTATTGACAGCTTAAGATTTCTTTACAAAGACTATGTCCTTGAAGTTCATGGCCATTGCTTTATTGTTTTTCCTGGGTTCTATCCTTACTTCTGGAAGTTTATGTCAGTTCAACATGATGACAGCCAAATGTTTAATGTGCACAGTATATTATTTTCTATAATATCTGTTGCTGTATCTGTATCTAATTATCTCTGTATCAATCAATATATGTATGTAGATATCTGTAGATGTAGTTGTGCATAATATAAACACATTTTTCTTTCGTAAAATATATATGTTTAACATGCACATTGTTTTTCTACACTGTAGAGGAATTTGGGGTAAAAATGAAGTGAACAGTAGGCAGATTATGGAGGGAAATAGTCTTGAGTTACTGTCTGATAAGCACTTACAAATAATATTAAGCATTGCTTTTTCCACTGGGTGTTATAAAGTCAGAGCTAGAACTATTTCAGCTCATATTTGTACAATAATATTGGTAATAATTAGTCTAGTCTGGGCTTAGCTTGTGAGACTGACTCTTACCTGGTCAGTTTAAAATTTACATTTTAAATCTCACTTTTAATTTGACCAAATGAATTTAGGTTGAATATCCCTTATATGATATGATTGGGAGCATAAGTGTCTCAGAATTTGAATTTTGGAAAATTTTCACTCTCCTTACTGGAAACATGCAAATTCTGACTGAAAATGCAATGAACATTTTTTTTTGAGTGTCAAGTCAATGCTGAAAAATTTCAGATTCCAGAGCTTCTGGGTTTTGGATTCTCAGATTAGGGATGCTCATATATAAAACACAAACAGTGTCCTGTAAGCCCTCCTTGTGCTGCCTCGCAGTTACTAGCCCTCCAAAGTTAACCACTATTTGGACTTCTACTTAGATTTATTTTGCCTGATTATGAACCTCATATAGGCTCATAGGCAGTGTGCATTGTTTCAGTGTGAACTGGACGTGTGATGCTATTTTCTCCCTGGTGCATAAATTTCCAGGTTTTCTTGTTCAACTGTGGATTCCTCTAAAACTTACACAGTGAGTTCTCAATGAGTATTTGGAGACTAAGTGAACAACAAATGGAGGACATATAAATAAAACTGAAGAGGCATTCATATATGCCAATAACAGTCAAATTGAGAACCAAATCAAAACTCAATACCCTTCACAATAGCAACAAGGAAAATAAAGTACCTAGGAATGTATTTAACTAAGGAGGTAAAAGACCTCTACAGGGAGAACTATAAAACACTGAGGAAGGAAATAGCAGAGGAGGTAAAAAGATCGAAAATCATACCATGCTCGTGGGTCGGCAGAACCAACATTATTAAAATGTCTATACTACCCAAAGTGATTTACAGATTCAATGCAATCTTTATTAAAATACCAACATCATTTTTCACATATATAGAAAAATACTTTTACACTTTGTATGGAACCAAAGAAGAACCTGTACAGCAAAAGCAATCCTCGGCAATAAAAACAAAATGGGAGGTATCAATTTATACTACAAGGCTGTAGTAATTAAATCAGCTTGGAATTGGCACAAGAATAGGGACATTGACCAATGGAACAGAACTGAGAAGCCAGATATAAAACCATTCTCACATAGCCATCTAATCTTTGACAAAGCAGACTAAAACATTCACTGGGGAAAAGAATCCTTAATCAATAAATGGTGGTGGGAAAACTGGGTAGCCACATGTAGAAGACTAAACCAGGATCCACACATTTCAACTCTCACAAAAATCAACTCACGCTGGGTAACAGACTTAAACCTAAGGTATGAGACTATTAGAATTCTAGAGGAAAATGTTGGAAATACTCTTCTAGACATTGGCCTAGGCAAAGGATTAATGAAGAAGACCCCAAAGGCAATCACAGCAACAACAAAAATAAATAAATGGTACCTGATCAAACTAAAAAGCTTCTGCACAGCCAAAGAAATTGTCACGAGACCAAACAGACAACCTACTGAATGGGAGAAAATTTTCTCATGCTACACATCTGATAAGGGGCTGATAACTGGAATCCACTTAGAACTCAGGAAAATCAGCAAGAAAAAATCAAACAACCCTATCAAAGAGTGGGCAAAGGACATGAACAGAAATTATTCAAAAGAAGACAGAATAATGGCCAACAAACATATGAAAAACTGCTCAACATCTCTAATCATCAGGGAAATGCAAATCAAAACTGCAGTGAAGCATCACCTATCTTCAGTGACAATGGCCTTTATCAAAAAGTTCCAAAACAATAAATGTTGGCATGGATGCGGAGAGATAGGAGCACTGACACACTGCTGGTGGGACAGCAAACTACTGCGAGCTCTGTGGAAAGCAATATGGAGATACCTTAAAGTGATACAAGTAGCTCTACCATTTGATCCAGCAATCCCATTACTGGGCATCTACCTAAAAGAACAAAAGACACTCTATAAAAAAGACACCTGCACTTGAATGTTTATAACAGCACAATTAACAATTGTAAAGCTGTGGAAGCAACCCCAGTGACCCTCAATCCATGAGTGGATTAATAAAATGTGGTATGTGTATACTACAGAGTATTATTCAGCTATAAGAAACAATGGTGATATAGCACCTCTTGCATTTTCCTGGATAGAGCTGGAACCCATTCTACTAAGTGAAGTATCCCGAGAATGGAAAAACAAACACCACATATACTCACCAGAAAATTGTTATTAACTGATCAACACCTAAGTGGACATATAGGAATAACATTTATTGGGTGTTGGGCAGATGGGAGTGGGGAGGAGGGGGTGGGTACATACATATACAATGATTATGATGTGCACCGTCTGAGGGATGGTCATGCTTGAAGGTCTGATTTTAGGGGTAGGGGGGCAAGGACAATATAGGTGACCTTAACATTTGTACCCCCATAATATGCAGAAATAAAAAAAACGACTGTTGGGAAGGAGAATATAAAAAAACTACCAAGAGACATTAGGAGGTACATTAGTATTCTAATGCTGTATTAAAAATTACCCTAGAGTTTAGTGGCTTAAAACAATAAATGTTTATTATGTCACAGTTGTGGATCAGGAACCTTAGCAGGACTCAGTTGGGTCCTCTCCCTCAGGGTCTCTCCCAAGGCTGCAATCAGAGTGTCAGAAGGTGCCGCAGGCATCTCGGTACCCAACTCGGGAAGGATCTGCTTCCAAGCTCACTCACATGATGGTTGGCAGGTGTCA
This sequence comes from Mirza zaza, assembly GCA_008750895.1. Taxonomy (NCBI): domain Eukaryota; kingdom Metazoa; phylum Chordata; class Mammalia; order Primates; family Cheirogaleidae; genus Mirza; species Mirza zaza. Next base: position 24,953 of record VSMD01100081.1, on the reverse strand, counting down.
TTTCCTCATGGGCTGTTGACTGTTGGACCAACAGTCCCAATTCCCTGTGTGTTGACCAGAGGTTGCCCTCAATGGGGCCTCCCCACAGGGCAGCTCACAATATGGAACCTGCTTCATCAGAGCAAGTCACTGAGAGAGTTAGGGAGAGCTCATGCAAGATGGAAGTCACAGTCGTTTACAACCAAACTTCAGAAGTGGTATCTCACAGCTTTGGTCGGGATCACAGTACAGTGTGAATACCAGTGGGTGGGGTAGTAAGCATCTTAGAGCACTGTTTGCCATATGAGTTGCGTGGATTAAGCTCAGAATGGAGATCTAACAGGACGTGGGGAGCCAGTGATCATCAGCATACCTGCATAGTATGTGCTGAGATCACCTAAAGGAAGCACACACTACCCGACCGCTGAGTTCATTATCCCATTTGCACAGCAACCCTGTCTGGGAAGTTACAGCACCTGAACTTTCTAAATGAGGCAGGACAGAGAGCTGAACTGGCTTGCCCCAAGCAAGCAAGTGGCAGAAAGAGATTCACATGCGCCTGACATCAAAGCTCATGTTCGTTCCTCTGTGCCACATGCTTCGCCAACAGCTTGTCATTGCTATCCTTTGACACCCCCATTTCTTCTCCTCTTCCAAAGTTTGATAGCTTCCAGAAAGGCTGGCATGGTTTGTGGCTCAGCTCTCAGTTTTCTCCGCTGTATACAGGGATAACAAGTCCTGCTCAGGATTGTGAATGTTTAATAAGAAAATACAGTTGAGGAGAGAAAAAAAAAAGTTAAGGTAACTTCCCGGATTCCTGCTCCCAGAGAAAAGGCATAGATCGTGGTCTCCTACACACAACTGGATCTCTCCCCCACAAGAACAGCATTGTGAATCGGCAGTGGTTCAGTGTGGGATTCTCAAAAATGGAAAATCAATGTGAACGGGAGATAAAATCACATTCTATGGAGGGTGCAAAACAAACAATAGGGCATTGAGCGTAGCAAGGCTCCAGCCTGCCAGGCCAGAGAATGAAGTGCAATCAGACCCACAGAAGAACTTCTTGCTTCCCCATTGACTCCACACACACTAGCCAGGGACCTGCCTGAAGTTGGTGCAAAATTGTGGCAGGAGTAGTGGTTGCTGTAGAGAGTGGTCATTAGTGGAAGGCACCATGAACTCCCTGGAGCTCTGTGCTAAGATGGCACTAAGTGGGGGGAAACCGATCTGATCTGCTAGGGGAGGCAGTTAGAAATCTTGCCTGTGGCAACCAACGGGGTCAGTCCTACAGAAGTGTTCACTAAGTCAGGGAATGTAAACTGGAACTGCCTAAGGTGAATAGGCCTACCCAGGGTGGGTCAGTAAGAGCCAGATACATGGCTGAACAGGCGTGAGTCGGTGTGAAGATGGCATAAAGGAGGCAACGGGGCATCCTGATGACCCAGCTCCCCAATCTGGCACCTGCCATCTCCTGAACAGTCATCCCCAGTGCTGGTACTCTGCAAGTGGACAGGCTGTCACCATTGTGGGGGTCGATAGCCCAGCCACGATAGTGTGATATGGTGGGGTGGGCAGACCTCCTCCCCCAGCCCAGAGACTCTCCTGACAAATTCTGACATTACACAACTACGATCAACTAGCCGGGCCTGTCTTGATCTACAAACTCTGAACTCTAGTACTGAGGAGGCTAACGGCAAGGGGAGTTACAGCTGCCATGGCACTGGGGTGTAGGGAAGACTGGGGTGCTACCTCCTCCCACTAGCCTATATCTTTCATGCTGAAAGCAGTAGGCTCCATGCGTGGAGGCAGGGTGAGACAAGAAAAGCCACTTTCCCCCTGATCTAGGGTGAATCCATCATGCCTTGGCACAGATCAATAGCTGACAGCCTAATGACTTTGCTATCCAGACCAGTTTAGGTCATCCAGTTGATCAAAATGCTGGGGCTGGATCTCCTCCCCTGGTCAGCTGCAAACAGTCAGGGCTGTGGTAAAGGTACAAATCCCCCTCAAGTGCCAACAATAGGCTCCACAAGTAACCACTACCATCAGGCGTAGCCTCCCAAGTGTAGTGGAAGAGCTCTTCTAATGGCAGATCAAGAAACCATAGAAGCGAGGACACCCAGGTTGCCTTCTTCATATCCCACCTTGAGAAATAGTGTATACACAGGGTCTGTTACATATCATACAAAAAAACAACAGCGAGGCCCGATGGGGAAGACTCAGTGAAAGAATTCTAGAACTATGAAGAATCAAACCAAAAACACTCCCCCAAAGAGATACACCAGCTCTCAAGCAATGGATATTAACCAAATGAAAAACAGTAAAATGATAGAAGAATTTCAAAATTGGATTGTAAGAAAGTTCAATGATATGCAAGAAAAAATGGACAACCAACACAAAGAAACCACAAAAAATCCAAGACTTGGAAGAAAAATTCACCAAGGAAATTGATCTTAAAGAAAAAGCAATCCAAACTCCTAGAAATGAAGAATTTATTTGTGAAGTACCAAACACAGTGGAAAGCCTCAAAAATAGGTTGGACCAAACAGAAGAAAGAATCTCAGAGATTGAAGATAACGCTTTTAAATCAAATAAGTTAATCACAGAGATAGAGCAGAAAAATAAGAGACATAAGCAAAGCTTACAAGAATTGTGAGATTATATGAAAAAATAAAACCTGAGGCTGTTCTGGATTCCAGAAGAGGAGGAAGAAAAAATGCAAGGGTTGGATAAGATATTTGAAGACATAATAGAGAAAACCTTCCCAGGTCTTGCTAAAAAGCTAGACATCCAAGTACAAGAATCTCAAAGGACCATTTGGAAATATAATGCAAACAGGAAAACACCATGACACATAGTCATCAGACTGACCAAAATATCAACAAAAGAGACCCTTCTACAAGCTGTAGGGTGAAAGAAGCAAGTTATATACAAAGAAAAGCCCATTCGAGTAACGCCAGAATTCTCAACTGAAACATTACAAGCAAGGAGAGACTGGGGCCCCATTCTCACTCTTCTGAAACAGAATAATGCCCAGGATAAAATCTTGTACCCTGCAAAACTAAGTTTTATGTATGAAAGAGAAATAAAGACATTGCCAGATGACCAAAGATTGAGGGAATTAACCAAGAAAAGACCAGCCCTACAAGAAGTACTCAACACTGTGTTACACACAGATCAGCATAATAAATACTCCTGAACGTAAAAACACTCAAAAGCTAAAGATTTTAGGCGAGATATCACAATGGCTTAAGAGAGAAAACAGAGCAACAACGTCCAACACAACAGAATGAACAGTAATCTGCCCCACCTTCAGTTCTCTCAATAAATGTGAATGGCTTAAACTACCCACTCAAGAGACATAGGCTGGCTGAATGGATAAAAAAAAATGCAAGCGAAGTACCTGCTGTCTTCAGGAAACACACCTAAACTGCAAGGATGCATATAGACTAAAAGTAAAGGTGTGGAGATCAGTATTTCAAGCAAACAGAAACCAAAAGAAGGCTGGTGTGGCAGTCCAGATTTCAGATAACTTAGTTTCTAAACCAACAAAAGTAGTTAAAGACAACGAGAGTCATTATAAAATGGTGAAGGGTACAGTTCGACAAGAAGACATAACAATTTTAAATATATATGCACCCAACTTAGGTGCACCCAGATTCATAAAGCAAACCTCACTGGATCTAAAGAAATTGATAAACAGCATCCCATAGTAGCCAGAGATGTCAACCCCCCACTGACTGCACAGGACAGATCCTCCAAACAGAAAATTAATAAAGAAATAATGGACTTAAACAAAACACTAGAACATTTGGGCTTCACTGACATTTACAGGACATTCTACCCCAAATCCACTGAATATACGTTCTTTTCATCAGCTCACAGGACATTCTCTAAGACTGACCATATCCTAGGACACAAAGCAAGTCTCAAAAAATTTTTTAAAAATAGAAATCATACCATGTATCTTCTCAGATCACAGTGGAATAAAAGTAGAAATCAACCCTAACAGGAACTCACATTTCTACAAAAAAATGTGGAAATTAAACAACCTTCTATTATACAATTACTTCATCAATCAGGAAATCAAAATGGAAATCAAAAAATTCTTTGAACTTAATGACAATGGAGAGACAAGTTATCAAATCCTCTGGGACATAGCTAAAGTAGTACTGAGAGGAAAGCTTATTTCCATAAATGCATACATCCAAAAGTCAAAAAGATCACAAATAGACAATCTAATGAATTGACTCAAACACCTGGAAAAAGAAGAACAGACCAACCCCAAACCCAGCAGAAGAAGTGAAATTAACAAGATCAAATCAGAACTAAACGAAATTGACAACAGGGAAACTATACAGAAGATTAATAAAACAAAAAGCTGGTTCTTTAAAAAAATAAACAAAATTGACACACCTTTGGCTAGACTAACGAAAAGCAGAAAAGAGAAATCTCTAATAAGCTCCTTCAGGAACAAAAAAGAAGATATCACAACCAGAATCTTGTGGGTGTCCTTCCCCAGGCCTGAGGGACACTTGGACCCATGCTCACCCCACAAGCAGTCCTCACGCTCCTCACGGGCAGAGCCAGGGACCCAGTCTTGTTCATCTTTCGTCTCCAGTGACCAGTCGTGTCTGATGCACCACTAGCACCGACGAGTGTCTGTAGAATCCTCAGTCAGTGCCGCCACAGCACGGAGAGGGACAGGACGAGCGAGCCTGCAGGGCTGTCATGAGGAAGAGCTGGTGCTGGGTGCACAGTGTGAGGGAGGAACTGGGCAGGCGTGAGAGCAGGTGACTGCAGACAGAGACACGCCGAGTTCCGCAGGGAGGGCTTCACAGACTCGGGGGCGCTGGAGCCCGGCATTGAGGACACATGGGGTCCTAGGCAGCAGGCCACACGGGGCATCCGAGGCTGAGGCGGCAGCATGAGGCGGGCGTCTGCGGGCGGTCCTGGCTGCCTGGATGCAATGAGACAGCTGCAGGTGGGAGGCAGGAGAGCTGGGCAGGGGGCAGCGCAGGAGGGGCTGGGCTGCCAGACAGAGCCTGAGATTGAGTCTGCAGGTGGAACCTGTGGAGGTTTTTGAGCAGGGCATGAACAAAGTCAAAGCCATGTTCAGAAAGTCGACTGTGGCAGCCATGTGGACAGTTTGGGCCTGCGGAGCTTGGTTGTTGATATCAGCCCCTGCCCCCTGAGAAGGGAGAGAGGTCACAGACCGACAGTCTCTGGGTGCTCGGGGCTGGGCACCAGGGACAGTATTCCAGGCCGTCCCAGGGAAATAGTGGAAGAGAAAGAGGTGTGGGCTTCCCTGTGGGGCAGGCAAAGGCCTCCAGCCCTGAGGGCCTGAGAGAGAACCTCGGTCAGACAGGACTGGACACAGGCACCACCGAATGGGCAAGTCCCCTCAGCTGGAGGAAGAGGCCTCCATGGCCAGTCGGTGACACAGTGGACCCTGCTGGGGTCAGGATCAGGGATGGCGGGAACAGGGGAAGACCCTGTCACTCAGGAGGACATGCCCAGCCCTCAGTGTGGCCCCAGGACTGGCCTAGGAAGCGGGAGGGGGAGGGCACATCATCCAGAGTGCAGGGACCAGCGAGCTCAGCCCTGACTCTGGGTGTCAATTTCACTGCATCCTCATCTGCGTTGAGTATCATCATTTTCTATTAATAATTTTCTTAGTTTCATTAGTGAAAAATGGTCTTCTATTGATTGAATTCATGTTTATCAATACAAAATCAAACAATTTTTCCATATGATTAAGTCTAAGCTACAACATTGAATCTTATTAATCTCATCTCCTTTATAAAACATGTCACCATATGTAGTATTTTGCTATTTCTCATTCATCAACAGGCACCATCCCTCTCTGGTTTTCCTGAAGGCTGCTCATTCCTTCACCGATAACATATTTGCTGAAAGCCAGTATGTGGAAGGCACAGTGCTAGACCCTGAGGGTATAGCAGGAAACCATACAGTCATGGTCCCTGCCTTGTGAAACTCGATATCTGGCAGAGAAGTAAGATGTTGAGCCATGTGCCTTCGTTCTCATGAGAGGGAAGTGCAGGATGCTTTGGAAGGCTCACTCTTTGGGTCTCAAGCAAAGTCCTCTTTGAGCAGCTACAGCTTAGCCAAGACCTGATGGACAAACAGAAGTTAACAGCCTGTAGGGGTGGCTGGGGGTGGGGTGGGTTAATGGAGAGGAGAGAAGGAATGGCATGGGAGGAAGCCCTCAGGTGCAAAAGACAGTCAAGGCAACGCCAGGCACCCAGTTTCCGTGGACAGAGGGAATGAGGAACAGAGTGATGTAGCACGAGTCTGGGAAGGCCACAGGGATGGGTCCTACTTGGGCTCGAGCACCCCGACTTGTCTCCAGTCTGCATCTCAGAAACTGGTTGCTCCTCTGGGCCAGCAATCCTCCAGCGTCAGCACCCTTGCCTTCTCTCTATGTCACCTGATACTGTCTGTGTGGTTTCCAGAGGCCATGAGCCTTTCTCAAGATGCAGCCACGGGGCATACCACCAAGCCCCTTCCCTTTGTCTCCATCACAGATTTGAATGGCTCAAACACCCCCTCTTTTGTTAGACCCTGAGACCCTAGTACAAAAGGGAACTAAAGCATGAATGTGCCTGGAAGACATTTCATGATGTCTGGTTCTGTCATCCAAATAGGGGGCTGTCCCTGAAGCATCCGCATAGAGCTGAGATGGGGGCTAAGGGGCGGTGCCCTGGCTGCTGTGTCCCGTGAATGAGTCCTTAGGGCAGTGACTGTGCACCACAAGTCTTGTTCCTCTGACCCTCAGCTATCCCTCCAAGCACTCATTCGGGGGTCCTGCCCCTGCCTGTCACCTTCAGGAAGGCCCTTTTCACATCCTTGTTCCGGAGGCTGTAGATGATGGGATTGAGGAAGGCAGAGATCACATTGTAGAGCAGAGCCAGCTTCTTGTCCTCTTCTGGGGAGGCCTTCGAGCCAGGCTTCATGGACATGACCATGGCTGGCACACAGAACATGGTGACCACAGTGATGTGGGAGGCACAGGTGGAGAAGGCCTTCAGCCGCCCCTGTGCTGAACGGATCTTCAAGATGGCAACAAAAATGTTGACATAAATTACAAGGATGAGGGACAGTGGGATCAGGACGACACAAAAACCAAGAATGAAGTCTACTCGGTCATTGACTGAGGTGTCTGCACAAGCCAGCTTTAAGACTGCGGGGACTTCGCAGAAGAAATGGTTGATCTTGTTGGGACCACAGTAGGGCAGACGTATGGCAAAAAGGGTGTAGACGAGGGCAGAGGCAATACCCCAGAGCCCACAGAAAATGACCATTGTCCCACATAGCCACGGGCTCATGATGACCTTGTACCTGAGTGGGTGGCAGATGGCCACATACCTGTCTATAGACATCATGGCAAAGAGCCAGGACTCGGTGATGCCCAGCACCAAGAAAATGTACATTTGGGCCACACAGCTAGCAAAAGAGATTGTCTTCCTCTGGCTGGCCAGATGTGCCAACATCTGGGGCACAGTGGTAGTGGTGTAGCCCAGGTCCAACATGGATAGGATGCCAATAAAGAAGTACATGGGGGTGTGGAGGCGTGAATCCAGGCAGATGAGGGTGGTGATCAAGCCGTTGCCCAGAATAATCAACAGGTAGATCAGCAGGAAGGCTAGGAAGAGCAGAGGAGTGGTCCTGGGGCCCACAGAGAAGCCCAGAAGGATGAATTCTGTCACAAAGGACTGGTTGGACTCTCTCATTATGTCCTACCTTTCAATGAAAAAGAAAGGCAGAGATTCAGACAAGGTACAGGCTAAGGAGCTGGGGCTACTGGTGGGGCTGGGTAGTGGTCAGTGCCCAGTCATGATGAAACACCATGACACCTCACAACAAGACAGTCCATATTCCTGCTCTTGTCCACTGCCACCACTCATAGATGTTGATGAAGAGGAGAGTGTCACATCTAGTACTGGCTGTGCCTGTAAACCACCAGTCGTTCTCGTCACAGTCTCAGTGTCCTTAGCTGTGAAATGGAGCAGTGGGCTGGCTGATCTCAATTCCCCTTGGCAGCCTCCTCTTAGGGAAGCACCTGAGTGTCCTCCCTGCAGCCAGGTATTTACAAGGAAACATTGGTGTGCAAACTCTCTGCATGTTGGCAGATTTCAGAGGTCTGTGACAGAGAGAGAACTCACTTGGTCCTTTTGAAGACATCAATTTACTTGCCACATTAATTTTACCCTCAGTCTGTCCACAGGCCAGGGAAGTCTCTGACTACCCACCCACCCCATCTCAGGCTGTGTAATTTACTGGTGACTGACCTTGAGCAAGGCATGTTCCCTTCCCCCTGCCTTGTGCAGATTGCTTGCACAAGTACAAAATGAGAGCAACTCTCCCTTGGTTACAGGTCAGCTGCAAGGAGGGAATGACATTTTGGCATAACAGTCATCCCACAGAAGGCCTAGCATGGGGTAGATGCTTAATAAATGTTAACTACATTTCTTCGTGGTCCTCCAGACAGGAGATGGCATCCAGGTCCCAGCGGGGCGAGCAAACACCCTGAGAACTCATGCCCAGCATCAGTTCCACCGCCCCGGATTTCCACCCTCTGTTCCTTCTCCCCACGAAACCCAGCATCACATCCACTCTTTTAGCTTCTCACTGGCCCTTCGCTCCATCTCAGCCTCACCCCTCTGAGCCACAGTTTCTTCACAGGAACAAGGAAAGGATGTTGTCTCTGAAGAAATGTCACATGTATTGCCGGTACTTAGGGAATGGAGCAGTCGTGATGTCTCTCAGCGTTCCTCCCCTCTTGACACCAATGTATCTAACCCCAATCTATGTGTCCTCCAATCTCCTCATTCTCCCTGGGAGCACCATGGATGAGTCTTCACAAGAACCTGCATCTACGTTCCATACCTGACATGGTTTCTTGACTTTGGCCAAAAGCTTTTGACAGCACAGAGTTTGACTCTCCTATGTGCCGGGCACCTTCCCAGGACCTTCACAGCTGTTGCCTGACAGCTGTCAGGTGGCTGGCAGACAACTGTCTTTATTAAATCCCTGCCTTTCACCAAAGAGCCTTTATAGGTCATGTTGTCTCTCTGTATTGGCCTCAGTTTCCTCATCTGCACAACAGATAATGGTGCTGGGGCCAGGTGGTCTGAAGGGAGAGAAGGCACATGGCAGGGTGGGAAGAGGACGGTCTCAGAGACAGCTGGTTCTGCTGGAACCAGCTCTCCCTCTGCCTTGGGCTGTGAGGTCAGTGCCTCTGTTTCCTCAGCTGTAAAAAAGGAATACAAACACCTACTTTGCAATCCACATTCTTCATAGGAAGAATCAAACCCAAGAGGTCAGAGTATTCGATATTGGGCCCTAAACTAAAAACTTGTGCTGCCATTTCTCACTTTTAATTTCTTACACAGAGCCAACAAATGGGATTTTTCTTTAGGATCAGATATTTAAGACTGTGAGGCCTGGCTGAACTGCCAGGGCAGGCTGTGGTCAGGGACAAGCTATTGCAAACCAGGTGCTGGTCCACAACCAGGACTCGGGCTCCCTGAACCCCTGGGCCCTGCACCCTGCCCTGACTCTGCTGAGAGGGTAGAACAGCCTCTACAAGTACTTAGGACACACTGCCCGACTCTCAGGCACTGGAAGCAGAAACCCCCTGTGAGGGGACAGGAGCTACGTCATCATCTACCATGAGGAGCCTGGCCTCTGTGCCTCCTTTTGGGCCAAAAATATAGAAGTCAGCTTTTGGGCTGTGCCTCACAAAATGCCTGGACACCCCCTCTCTCTTTGAGCCTCATGACGAGTCTGTGATAAGTACAGGGCAGAGACCATCATCCCACCTCACGGCTGGGGAAGCTGAGGCTCAGAGAGGGAATGTGTGGGAGAAACCAAGTCTCGAACTTTCCTCAGCAGCAACAAGCCTTCTCCTGTGCAGCAAAACTAAAGTTCCCAGAGCTCCACCAGTCCCAGCCATCAATTCACTGACACGCTCTGTCCTTGTTCCTAGGAGAAAAAGGGCAAGTCATGGGGCAAAGCATCTTGTGTTGTGTTTAGTTTATTATATGTATATATGCATACAGATAAGTGCACAAACACACACATGCACACACAGGCTCTGTCTGATCCCCCTACATCCTAGGGGGATTCCCTGTGTCCCCAGTTTCCATTGCTGCCACCTCCAAAATGCCTCTCACACCTGTCCATCCCTCGTCCAAATCCACTGCAATGTCCAGCTCAGACTGGAGGCATCTCTCTCTCACCTGGTCTCCTCTCAGTCCTCTCCCTGGACCCCCTGCCCAGCCCGTTCTCTGCACTGGCCCTCAGAGTGCTCTTGCTAAGACAAAAACCTACCAGGACATCGTCCATGGCTCCATTGTCTACAGGGAAAAGTCTAAGAGAGTCAGACCAATATCCTGGCTTCACTCTTTAAAGCCAGACTGGCTGTGTTCCCCAGGCTCCAAGGCAGGTTGGTGGGGTGGAAGCTTGATAGAGAAGATCGTCTGTTCAAGTGCTGACACAGAAAGCATCACAGTGGCCTCAGAGGCCAAGGCCAGAGAGGAGACACAGAAATGCATTTGCGGTAGGAAGGACCGCATTTGCGAGAGGGACTCCAGGTCACAAGGGGAGTGTGTGGCAGGGTTGAGACTAGGATCCAGAGCACCTGGCTGCCAGCTGGTCAGCTCCTCGGGCTCTGTCCCTGCCCGAGGCAAGCCCCAGATAACTGGGACATTCTGCAGGTCAGACACATCCCCACGGAGCAGCCGGGCTCCACTGCACACGACCTGCCATTTCCCATCGAACCTCCTTACTCAATGCAGAGCCAGCACCTCGTAAGACCCATGAATGCTTACTGAGCCCTCCATGGACTGGGAGACCCGGGAAGCCAGAAGCAAAGACAGAGGAACGATTACTTTCCCTTTCTCCCTATGCTTTTATCTGTCGTTCCCAGAGGTCAGGAAAGGATTGCCTGTGTCTGCAGTTCACGGGTCCCTCAGGACACACCAGGGTACAAGTCAGTTGGGGGGAGGGTTGGAAGAATTGGCACTGAATGTCATGAGTCTTTCTAGCATGTCCCTGTCTCAGCTAATAATAATAATTATAACAATAACAGCGTATTACGTGCCAGGCATCGTAGTGTGTGATTTACATTCAGGATTTTATTTTATCCCCATAACTGGGGCAATAGGGAAAGATTTTACAGCAACTACAGGCACTGACCAATCAGATCAGACACCTGCTGCATGAAACAGGTAAAGCTGTACCAGGTCCCTGCACACAGCCACCCTGTGAGTGGTGACTGTTACTATACCTACTTTGCGGATAAGTAAAGCAGTGACTCACCCAGCCCAGGGCCACAGCTGTGGCGGACACACAGCCTGTACTCATCACCGCCAGGCAGCGCAGACTCTCTGAGCGTCATGGCAAGGACGTGGTCAGGCCGAGCGGCTTGCAGACGGGTCTTCTCCACCCCACACCACGTACTCGCTCACTCCCCGCCTCCTCCAGGACAGAACTGAGTGACAGGGCACAGGAGGAGCCGGAGTCATGGCCCAAAGGCAAGATGAGTGAAGCTGGGGCAAGCAGCTGATGGAGCCCTGCAGATGGGGGAGGGGACAAAGCCAGCCTTGTTCCTAAGGCAGCTGATGCACCCTGCAGCCTCCGGGACATCTTCAGGGAATGATGCTGCTCCAGCCCACGGTCCTCCAAATCTGGTCCTCCCCTGCAGAGTGAGGAGGGCAAGCCCAGTGCTCTACACAGCCTCTGTGCCTGGGAGGGGCCTGCACCCAGGTGTCCGGGGCTGGGCAGGTGTCCTGAACCAGCAGTCTCGGAATCGTACTCTCGTGTGCCCTGGGTTGCAGGGCCCTCCCTGAGCCCTCAGCAACACCCAGGATCTCACAGTCTGCTCTAGACAACTTCAGAGATTCCCCAAGCCTGGGTCTGAAGGCTGTCCTGACATTGGTGACTAGGACACCCAGCTTCTCTGCAGCCTCCCTGGCAAGGGTGCTCCAGTGCTGTTCACATAGCCCAGGAGGCTCACTCTCTCAAGACGGCTTAGGCGGCTGAGACTCTGCCCTGCACAAACCTTTCCTGTACCAGCTAAAAGCCAGAGCTGGTCCCTTCTGAGGTCGATGGTGAGTTCTCTAAAGCACCCTGTGCCCGTGTTCTGCTCCTCCCCCTCCCCGCCACCCACACTCCCCTCTCCTCCTGAGTCCCAGCCTGTGTTACACTGCAGTGGCCCTTACCTGCCTCACCTTTCCTTAGGACGGGATGTGGGGCTGCCCGGGTCGCTGATCTCCTCTAATACACCCTTCTCGTCCTGATCCCGCCCATCATCCCAAGCTGGACCCCTGCTTCCTGTCAAGATCTCCAGTGCCAGACGGCAGCCCAGCAGACACTCCCCGCTGACAGCCACGGATCACCCCACCCCTCTGCTCAGCAGCCAAGGGCCCCAAAGAACATCTCTGGGGAAGTTACTGGTGCAGCAGAAGACCAAGGGATTTGTAGTCAGATAGACTTGGTCACTGTGACCTGGGCAAGTCACGTAGCTTCCCAGAGCCTGCCTTTCCTCTATACAACGGAGCTGTGTTCCCTATATTCTAATCACAATGGCATTTAATTGGTATTTTTTTTAGTGATTATTATGGGCCAGACATGTGAGATGTGCTATTAACAAATCCTTGCAGCATTATGATCCCCATTTTACAGAGACAGAAATGGAAGCTTGGAGCAGTAAGTAGCCTATGTGAAGCTGGGATTATGACCACAGTTTTGTCTGAACACGTAGGCTGTGCTCCTAACCAATCCCCAACACCCACCCAGCACCACGACCCAGGACAAGCCCAACCAGAGCAGGGAGCCTTCCAGAACCTGAGCTGTTCCTGAGATCTCTGAGCTGCAAGGCGACAGAGGCTGAGGGGAAAATAGGGAGTCCCGGTTCTCGGTCCAGACATTACTCCACTGTGGATTCCTTATACCTACGATAATCTCCACTAGATTCCTCCGGGTTCCTGAATTACAAGTAATCCACGCTCATTGAGAAAATTAATAAACATGGAAAGGTAGAAAGAAGAAAATATTACCCTTTAGTTCTACACAAGGAAAATTTCCATTGTGACCTCTTGATGTTTTTTTCTAATTTTTTTCTACGTTCAAATGGTAGCGGGTTTTTTTTTTTTTTCTTTGTCGGCTGGTTGATATCACACTATAGATTCAATTTTATTTTATTAAGACAAATGCTAGTTGGTTGACTATCCATTTCCCCTGTTTTGCCAATGGAACCATGCCTTTACTTACGACATTTGTTTGGAGTAATCAATAAGTCATGAGCAGTCCTAGCTCTCCCTTTCCTAGAATCCCTTTCAGCAAGGGCAGATTCAGAACCTGGTACTGTCCAGTGAGACTTAAAGAGAAACTCCACTAGGGAGTTTTTGTGAAAATATTTGTTTTCGTAACAAAAGAGATAAAGTCACTATGAAAAAATCCCGTCTCTCAACTCCCCTTTCTCTTACCACAAATACAAATGTGATGTTTGGAGTTGAGCAAACTCTCTTTGCTCAGTGGTCTCCTAATAACAGTGGTCTCCTATTAACATTGTTCACCAGTGAACTAATACACATAGCCACTTACCTCAAGACATTTTGTTATGTGAAAAAATAATAACTCTTGTATATCTCTGAGACACTATTAGTTAGATTTTCTGTTTTTGCAGGCAAATCCTAATGGAGCAATTATTCTTTTGTTTTCTTTTTTCCTATTTTTTAATGTTTTTTTTTATTTTAGTGTATTATGCGGGTACAAGTGTTAAGGTTACTTATATTGCCCATGCTCCCCTCTCCCTTGGAGTAAGAGCTTCAAGCGTGTCCATCTCCCAAACGTTGCGCATCTTACTCATTGCGGTTGTATATACCCATCCCCTCCTTCCCTCTCCCACCTGCCCGACACCCGATAAATGTTACTCCTATATGTCCACTTAGGTGTTGATCCGTTAATACCAATTTGCTAGTGAGTACATGTGGTGCTGGTTTTTCCATTCTTGAGATACTTCACTTAGTAGAATGGGTTCCAGCTGTATCCAGGAAAATACAAGAGGTGCTATATCACCATTGTTTCTTTCTTTTTTTTTTTTTTGAGACAGAGTCTCTCTTTATTGCCCAGGCTAGAGTGAGTGCCGTGGCGTCAGCCTAGCTCACAGCAACCTCAAACTCCTGGGCTCAAGCAATCCTGCTGCCTCAGCCTCCCAAGTAGCTGGGACTACAGGCATGTGCCACCATGCCTGGCTAATTTTTTCTATATATATTAGTTGGCCAATTAATTTCTTTCTATTTATAGTGGAGATGGGGTCTCGCTCTTGCTCAGGCTGGTCTCGAACTCCTGAGCTCGAAGGATCCGCCCACCTTGGCCTCCCAGAGAGCTAGGATTACAGGCTTGAGCCACCACGCCCGGCCTCACCATTGTTTCTTAAAGCTGAGTAGTACTCCATGGTATACATATACCACATTTTATTAATCCACTCATGAATTGATGGGCACTTGCGTTGTTTCTACAGCTTTGCAATTGTGAATTGTGGTGCTATAAACATTCGAGTGCAGGTGTCTTTTTCATAAAGTGACTTTTGATCTTTTGGGTAGATGCCCAGTAGTGGAATTGCTGGATCAAATGGTAGATCTACTCGTATAGCTTTGAGGTATCTCCATATTGCTTTCCACAGAGGTTGAACTAGTTTGCAGTCCCACCAGCAGTGTAGGAGTGTTCCTCTCTCTCTGCATCCACGCCAGCATTTGTTGTTTGGGGACTTTTTGATAAAGGCCATTCTCACTGGAGTTAAGTGATATCTCATTGCGGTTTTGATTTGCATTTCCTTGATGATTAGAGATGTTGAACATTTTTTCATGTTTGTTGGCCATTATTCTGTCTTCCTTTGAGAAGTTTCTGTTCATGTCCTTTGCCCTATTCTTTCTTTTAAAAGATTTAATATTATATGATAAGCAATTTACCATCCCCTTGCATATTGTTTATAGCTATTATTTTCAAGGAATTGTTCATCTATTGTTGGACATGTGGTTTTGGTTCCATTTTTCTTCTATTAGAAATGATAACAAATTAGATATCATTGCAATGTAGTAAAATGTCCTGGCCCCAAATAATTACTGAGTTGAGTTAGAGTTATAAAATATAGAGATAGCAGTTATAGACTTTGTTCCCAGACAGGACAAAGTAACAGGAATCAAAATTATCTTCCCATTTTTAGTAACTAAAAATCCAAACAAAATATGTGAAATAATGTTCTCCGAGACACTGAACATCAGGCAACAAAGTTAGTGCTCTGTGAGATAAGGGAAACCCGTGAAGTGAGCCCTACAATTTCCCCAGTTGCTGCTTAGAAAGAATAACCAGGTTGTGCCATGGGGAGCGAGAACACAGAGGAGATTAGTGGTCTCCCTGGGTTAAGGTGATAGAGTTGGGAGTTCAGAGAGGCGAAGGTGTGTAGAGTTCAGAGAGCAGGGTACTGGGAAAATAAAAGCTGCCAGCAAAAAGAGCTCCAGAGATCTGCAGAGGGTCCCACTTGAGTGTTCAGCTGAGTACTGATCAATGCATGTGCGGAAGTTACTGGAGGATGGGTAAGGGAGAAAAGAAGGCAGAAAAAACAAGTGGAAGGATTAGTGGGAACAATTCTCAGAGCTCATATAGGACCAGAGGTATTTCCTACCCCTGCTAGCCAGACTGAATACTGCTGTGGGTCACCTCACAAAACTTAAAAGCAAAATTCAAAACAGTCAAAATATTTAAAAGCAACCTAACTTCATTCCAGAAAACCCTCAAAAATATTTATTAAGAATCCAAAAACTATCCAACATGTTGAATCAACAAGGTAAGATTCAAATGTCTGACAGCCAATAAAAAATTACCAGGAGTGCAATGAAACAAAATGAAAGAGCCCATAATGATGGGGAAAATAATTCAGTTAAAACTGACTGAGAAATTACACATATGATAGAATAAGTTGATAAGGACATTAAAGAGTCAACGTATTTATATTCCTTATGTTTAAAAACCTGCAAGAAAGACTGAACTTATTAAGGAGGAACATGAAGAATATAAATATAAGACTTACATGTAATTGTAAAACCATATGTAGAAGAAAACTACAATATGTTAGATGAAAAATGCACTGGGTGAGATTACCATTAGATTAGAGATTACAGGAGAAAAGATTAATAATCATAGCAATATTATAACAAAAACTAACAGAAACTCAGAAGACAAGACTTTAAAAGTGAACAGAGTATCAATGAACTGTAGGACAATTTCATGTGGCCTAATACATCTTTCATAAAAGTTCCCAAAAGAGATTAGAGGGGAAACAGAAAAATATTTGAAAAAATAATAGATAATTATTACTTATATATTAATATTGTCACATATTAATTATATTAATTATAAAATTTACCAAATGTGATTAAAACTAAAAGTTCACAGATCCAAGACAGGCTCAATTAAAAATAAATATGAAGAAAATTATAACAAGACCCATCATAATCAAATTGCTTAATACCAGTGCTAGTCTTAAAAGAAGCTAGACAAAGACAGATAACATACAGAGCACCAAAGATAAGAATGACAGCTGACTTCTCATCAATGATAATGGAAGCCAAGAGACCATGAAGCAATGTCTTACAGGTTCTGAAAAGAAGGGGGAAAAATCCATCTAAGTAGAACATTTACCCCAAGAACATATCTTTAAAAAATCAAGGTGAAATAAATAAGTTTTCAGACATCAAAAGCTGAAAGACAAAGAAATATGTGTAGAAAATGTCCAGATATTTGGAAATTAAAAACACACTTCTAAAAAAACCCCTATCAATCAAAGAGGAAAATAAAAAATTAGAACATATTTGGAACCAATGAAAATGAAGACACAATATATCAAAATTTGTGATATGTAGCTAAATAGTATGTTTTCTTTCTTTCTTTACCTTTTCTTTTTCTTTCTTTCTTTCTTTTTTTTTTTTTTTTTTTTTTTTGAAACAGAGTCTTGCTCTGTTGCCTGGCTAGATCTAAATAGTACTTAGTGAGAAACTTATAGTACTAAAGTGTCTATATTAAAAAAGAAAAAACATCTCATATAAATGGCATCTGCTTCTCTCTTAAGAACTAGATAAATAAGAGCAAATTAAACTCAAAGTACAAATAAAAAGGAAATAATTAAGATTAGGAAATCAGTGAAATGGAACACAGAAAAACAATAGAGAATATCCATGAAACCAAAATTAATGTTTTGTTTTTTCAGGAGACAAATAACAGTGAAAATGTTGTAGCCCAACTGATTAGGAAACAAGGTAAAGGAAACATTTCCAATTTCAGCAATGAGAAGGGTAACATCACTATTGATTACACAGACATTAAAAAAGTAATAAAGGATTATAAATAAATTTCTTTCAATAAATTAGGTAACAGATAAAATGAACAAATTCATTAAAAGACATTAAGTAATAAAGCTCCCTTGAAAAGAAATATATAATCAGACTAGACATGTATCTATTTTATTTTATTTTATTTTATTTGTGTTTTTGAGACAGAGTCTCACTCTGTTGCCCAGGCTAGAGTGCCATGGCATCAGCCTAGCTCACAGCAACCTCAAACTCCTGGGCTCAAGCAATCCTGCTGCCTCAGCCTCCCGAGTAGCTGGGACTACAGGCATGCATGACCATGCCAGGATGATTTTTTATATATATATTTTTTTAGTCATCCAGTTAATTTCTTTCTACTTTTTAGTACAGACGGGGTCTCGCTCATGCTCAGGCTGATCTGGAACTCCTGAGTTCAGGATGTGTCTCCCAGTACGATAGGATTACAGGCGTGAGCCACTGTGCTGGGCCCCGAAATATATCTATTTTTAAAATTGAACGTGTAGTTAAAACCCTTCCACAATGAAAACTCTAGACTCAAATGGATTAACCTGTGAATTCTACCAATCATTTAAGGATGAAATAATTAAAAATCTGCACAAACTCTTCTAGAAACTTTCAGAGGCGCAAACAGTTCCCAGCTCATTCTGTGAGGCCAGCACCACTCTGATACCCAAACCAACAAAAGATATTACAAAAAAACTATAGGCCCATATCCTTCATGAACACAGATGCAAAAATTCTTAACAGAATTTTAACAAATTGAATCCTACAGTACCATGGCCAAGTGTCAGGTGAAGAGAGACAGAGATGTGTGCTGGAATGAAGACAGGCTTCAAAGGGGCACAAGTGTGAGCTCAGCCCATCTGTACCATTTCCTCTCTGTCTTACCTCAGAATCATGATGATGGTAATGATGATTTCTCCCATTTCTTTATCACATAATATGTTCATGTTGTCCAATGCTTAAAAACCTCACCTCACTTAATCCTCAGACCATGTGAAGTTCATAGTGTTATCCAAATTGTACAGTTAAAAAAATTGAGCCTTAGGGAAGTTAAGTTTCTTGAATAAGTGACCAGAAAGAAATACACACAAAAAAAGAATCTAAATTCTACCCTGTGAGACCGGACTATCTCTCACAATTGGTCAATGGCCCTCACCCATGATGCAGCTCCCTTCCAGTGAGCCCTGACCTGCATCTGTTAGTGAGGCCAAGCTAGTCTCTTGCCTTTCCCTCTTGGAATTCTAGAAAGACTCAAGAGAGAACTTAGTTGGGGAAGCGTCCTCAGAGTGGATCAGAGGAAGGCTGCACATCTGTCCCTTCGACCAGCTGGCTCCTGCACCCAGCCTTGGAAGCATTCCACAGCCGGACTACACACACCCCGTAAACCAGCGTTGCTTCTAGCGATAGAAACGCTGCAGTACAGTGACTTGGAATCTGACAGGTCTAAGTTTAGATTTGGGCTATACGATTTACCTGCTGTGTGGTGGGAACAAACCACTTGATTCTTTTAAACTCTCTGAACGTCTTAGTCTATCAATGACATATCGAACTTGTTGTGACGATTATGACATTAACTGCATTGTGAGTTGTATTTAACTTACACTGGTTTTGAGCCTGAGAGGCATATGTAACTCACACGTCTCTTTACCTTGGGAGCTGTGTGGTGTGAAGGCAACTCACCATGCTGTAGCCAGCTACCATGTTATGTGGTAAGTGGCCCCCTGGGCAAAACCACAGAAAGCAATAAAAAATAACAAATTTTTCATTAAATTAAAAATAAACTTTTTTGAAGTTTTGATTCGATTTTCATAATAAAACACTATGGCCCCAGAAGAAAAAATATTTTCTATGTGGCAGTCAATACACTAATTATATTAGGTGTAATGACCAGGTAGCATCTGATAAGAGAAGGTGTTCAATAGTAGGTAGGGACTGTTATGGTAATAGATTTGGTAGCATTTATACCACAATAGGGTATGTGGCCCTGAGTAGGTATCTGGGGAAATTAGTAGATCTTCAATATATGCTAGTTATGGAAACACTAATAAATATCAGGAGCAGTTATATAATAGTTGTTCCTGTTATCCATGGTTTCAGTTACCTGCAGTCAACTACAGTCCAAAAATATGACATGAAAAATTCCAGAAACAAACAATTCCTAAGTTTTAAATTGTGTGCTGTTGTGAGCAGTGTGATGAATTCTCACTCCACCCTGCTCCGTTCTACCAGGGGCACAAAGCATCCCTTTGTCCAGCATATCCATACTGTATGTGCCACCAACTGCTTAGTAACTTAGTGGTCATCTTCGTTGTCAGATCCACTGTCCTGGCATCCTGATGCTTTTACTCAAGGTCAATAGCAGCCTAAGACTACAGCACAAAGTCCCCGTAATCCACCTCACTTCCTCTCATCACGTAGGCATTTTATCATCTCACATCATCACAAGAACGGTGAATATAGTACAAGATATTTTGAGAGAGAGACCGCATTCACATAACTTTTATTACAGTACATTGTTGTAATTGTTCTATGTTATTATTAGTTACTGTTTTGAATCTCTTACTATACCTAATTTATAAATTAGACTTTTTCATCAGTATGTATGTGTAGGGAAAAACGTAGTGCCTACAGGGTTGAGTCCTAGCTGTGATTTGGGGCATCCACTGGGGACTTGGAACATATACCTATTCTTGGAAAATCCCTGTCCCTGGAAAATCCCAGGACAGTATAGAAAAATCACCCCCCAAACTAAGAGGGAACCGAGAGTGAAAGAATGACTCAAGCAAGTCCAGCCAGAGACTTAGGTGAGTTTATTAGAGGTGACTTACTAGGGTGCTTGCTCCTGGGGGCACAGGAATATCTTCCACAAGAGCTTCGTGCATGCAAAATCGGCATCTGCCCACTGTGGTGTTGCTTTAAATCTCTGCCCAGTGAGTAATGCAAAGTGTTTGCAAAGTGTTTACATTATAATTTTGCTTGTTCACAGTGAAACAATGCATGCAGGCGCAGTGCCATCATCATACACTGTCTTGCAACCCATGTTATGTTAATGATATTACAATTTCTCACTGGGTGGGAATTTTAGTGTTATAATTAGCTAAGGACAACTGAAGCAGCTCTAAAACAGTCAGGGCCAGTAGGGCTGACAATTTCAGGGCAAGAAAGTGCTAAGCAGTTTTCCTGGTACCTGTTCAGTCTACTTTGTAACAATTTTGCTGAGCATTCCAGGCTGGCACAGACTTTCTGCTATGTGGTCGGGAAACTGCATTTTCCCCTCATCCCTCATGCGTAAAGGGGGACTATTGTATCTAAGCCCTAGTTGTCCCCCTATTTAACGTGTGCAGCCTTGGATAAGATGCCTGAAGATGTGAAAGACAAACAAACGTGTTTGAGAAAGAAACACAGCACTTCTTATTAGCATCATCACTGTGTCACACAGGGATGTGGCAGCTCAGCCACAGACATCCCTCCCGACCCCGTCCAAAGTCTCAGTGGGAAGAAATTTTAGTCCCCAATGGAAACTTCAAAAGGATACCCAGCTCTCCAGATCCAAGCCGAAAATATCTCAGAGTCATTAAACTTTCTGCCTGTATCTTTATTCCCGCCCAGAGGCTTAGTGCTGCGTTTGCCAGCACAGACAGGGAGTCCCCAGGGCTTTTCAGGGGCTGGAAACTCTCCAGCCCCGTTCTGATGCAAACAGGACCCTTGGATCTGCCAACTGGAGCGCCTCCCTCCAGGGCTGCTCCGGGTCCAGGACACTTAAGAGAGGCACAGCGTCCCCCTGCAGAGCTAAGGAGGGGAGGAACTGCTTTCTCCTGCACCTCATGTAACAGACAAAACAGACCAGTGCTGCCACAGGAGGGAAGGAGGCCACTCAAGCAGAAGGACAAGCATGTGTAGGTGGCACTGAGGGAGGCTGGGCAAGTTGATTCCCTGGGTGTCCCCAGCAATGGACAAAGGAGGCCCACCCCAGTCTTCTCTCCCCACCCACTGGCATGAGCAGAGAGAGAACTGCCCTTGCTGAGCGGAGCCCATCCGTGTCCAGGACACTTTCATGGCCGTTTCCAGACTTGCGCTCGTGCCTCTCAGGGGCACCTTCCCACCTCAGCACCAGACAGTGTCCTGGGGCTCCCTAGTGGGAGCCCTGACGAGGCATCTTCTCCCTTCTTGTCTACAAGAAGCCCAGGGTCTGGGAGGGACAGGGGAACATCGGCAGGTGGAGAGAGGAGGGTGGATGGGAATAGGAGCTTAGTGAAAGGGCTGGACGTAACTGCGTCTTTACCTTGCCTTTGTCAGAGGCAGGAGGCGCAGTGGTCCAGAGCCTGGCAGGCTATGCAGCCAGAGTCCCAGGGTTTAGACCTCGTCCTGCCCCTTATTAGCTTGGTGGAAGGTAGAGCAGACTCTGATCTTAAAGCACAGAAAATTAGAAAAACCAGCCTGCCCATCCCTACTTTCTCCTGGCTGGGTGGACGCTTACTCTCTTTCCCAAAGCACTGACACTATCAGGAGCCCAGGGTTTTGTCAAGCCCTGAACATTTGCCATCTCTATGCTAGACACTGTGGACAGATGCAAAAGAGACACACCTTTACCTTCAGCTGGCAGGGAAGACAATAAACACATAAAATAAACAAGGCTGGACTGGTCAGATGAGGAGGATGAGTGGGAAAGAGGAGGCAGAATGGATTAGGGAAGGCATTCTCAGCAGAGGAACAGCTGGAGCAGAAGGTGGTAGCATGTGTGGCAGGCACTGAGGGAGCCAGCTTGCCTGGAAATCTGTGTCTCCATGGCAGGAGACCCCCGCGGCCCAGACTACCATCCCTTTGGGGGTCGTGTGTTAGCATCATGGTTCAGAAGTCTCACTGAGATAACAAGAGAATCACACGGACACGAAAATTGGTTAGAACCATTGGGGAGAATGTTCTACAGTTCCATCCAGATTGTTGCAAAAGGTACTAATTTATCTCTTTTTTATGGATGGAACAAACATTACATGTACTTGTTATTAAATTGGAACTAATTTATGAGCACACATTTTTACCCAGAGGCAGGTAAAACTCAGTGGAAATCAAGTGCGGGGAGAGGCCGGAGCCGGGGTAAAAACCTACTCAGTGGGTCCAGTGAACACTATTTGGGTGATGGGCACACCTATAGCTGGGACTCCAGCATGACAAAAGAGATTCATTTAACCTAAAACATTCATTCTCATTTTAATTTAGAAAATTAAACAAAAATGGTTAGAACCAGATTGAGAAAGGCCATGAATTCCAGACATAGGGGCTGATTGCTGAGACAGTATCAGCTAGTGGGAGACGCAGAGAGGAGACCAGGAGGGGTCCTGTGCAAGAGTCCAGGTCTGGGGTGTGGACGGGGGCAAAGGAGGATGTGGGATTTGGGGACAGGAGTATGTGGGCACCTGCTCTTTTTCAGCCCTGTCATCTTGGTGCCAGGGTTTGACATGTGCACTGCTGACCACACCTTATCTCTTGAAGGTCCCCTTTCAATGTCCGAGGCTGTGCTGCCCCAGCCTCCTCTTACTTTCACAAACCTTCCTTCTCTGGGACATTTTCTCCTTCATCCATTTATTGGAGTTTCTGAAAGCACAGAACACACATCTAGCACTATATTCTTTTGCCCATTCAGCCTGGGACAGCTTTTCCATCTCCCACTCCTCCCCCATCATCTCATGACACTCGGTCCTCATGATCAGCTTTTCAGACTTGTCCTCTGGAACCTCAGATGCTCAAGAATGCTAGTGCACCTGCTCTCTTCTCTCTCCACACCTCCATCCACATAGCCTACCATGATCTAAATTGCTTGCATTTATTGCACCTTCTAGACACCAGACATAGTTCTTTCAGTCTCCACTATGCAGATATTACCCCCATATTACAAATGACCCTGGGACTCTGAGAGGCTAAGTGACTCAGGAGTAGGTAAAGAGGTTACCAGGCTCAGGTGTGTTGAGGCCCGAGTCTATGTTCTGTATATTCTCCAAAGCTCTGGGTGTGTGTCTACAGCTCCCGGAATGAATCTCCTGCCAACACAATCCTGCTCAACGGGCTGCTGCACTCAGCCCTCTCCATGGTGCTCAGGCACTGATGCAAGGACAGGTCAGCAGCTGGTGCTCCTGGTACCAAAGAACATCAGAGATCGAAGGGCCCTTTGGGGCCATTGAGGCCAACAGCCTCGTATTACAGATGAGGCTGTGAAGCTCAGAGAGGGATATGGAGTTACCCAAGATCAAGCCAGGACTATCCCCAGCACTTCTGATTTCCTATCTTTCCACTTTCTGATCTTTCCACTTATACTAACTCTTTTTATTTGACTAGTGTTTTATATTTGTCACGATGTCTTGATATACAGCATCTCATATGCTCCTTGCCATAGATGTTCTATCTCTATTTAACAGATGGGGAGACTTAGGCCAAGGGAGGACAAGGATTCGCTCAAGGTCACACAGCTGGGTAAGTGATAACCATGGAACACTCAGGGAACAATGGAACAATGTGGTAATGGAGTGGTTATTCTAAGGATTCAACAGAAAATTCCTCTATACCTGGTCCAGGAAACAAGGCCCAAGCAGGCCTTAGGGGACTGGGAGCAGTAATCCAGGAGCCAGGGGTCCATTTCTTGGGTGTTCAGGGCTGTGAGGTCTGTCCCCTCTGTCCCTAGCATGTCATTCCTCATCTCTGTAGGACCTCTCATACCCTCTCCTCTATAGTTGCAGCATTGTGACTTTGCGTTGCCACCACCCTAGCTCTGAGTTGACAGTGTCCCAATACCCACAGCCCACAGACACAGACAGTCAGTGTCATCATGTTAAGTTCTCAGCAGAGCCATCTAGATGCTCACTCCAGATCGGGACAATTGTGCAGCCCTGATAAAACTCAGCAGTAGGAAGGGGTTGGTCTGTTCCCTGCTACAAATGTGACTACCTAATGCCTTGTCTTCTATGGTGAGGGTGGTTTCCAGAGAAGGCCCTGTGAGCAATCAGCCATCCTATGCTGCATAACAGGCATGAATCCAGATCTTCTGACCTACTGCCCACTGCCACGTCTGCCCAAGATTCCTTGACCTTTTCGTCCAACTCAACAAAAGTTTGATCTAATGTGCAAGTTACTGTGCATGCTGTTGTGTGTGTTTGTGGTTCGGGTTCTGTCAATTCCATCCTCCCTTCCCCAGGACCAAGGACAGAACAGAGAAGTCTTGTCTTTCCTTAATAGGCAGATCGCCATGCAGACGGTTGGCCTGGAAAACCACAGCTCTGTGTCCGAGTTCCTCCTCCTTGGCTTCTCCAGTGAACCACAGGTCAGAATGGCCCTCTTCATCTTCTTCCTCCTCCTTTACCTCATCACCCTGCTGGGCAATGGACTCATCACCACCCTGATCTACTTGGACTCACGCCTCCACACACCCATGTACTTCTTTCTCAGTATTCTTTCCATGGTGGACATGAGCTATGTCACCACCACTGTGCCTCAGATGTTGGTTAATATGGTGTTTCCAAGGAGAACCATCTCCTGGGGAGCTTGTGTTGCCCAGATGTTCATCTTTTT